>PNEQ01123436.1:0-33073 GCA_003012365.1 Medauroidea extradentata
ACGCCAAATAGCTTGCACACACATTAAACTAAGGAAACACACAAAAAGTAGACTTTAATTATTTCTAGAGTTGCAATTAACAGCACACGAGGTGTAAGCAGTCGGCTCACGATGTTACTGTGTCGATAGTCCCACCACGTGAATGAGGATGTCTGTTTGATGGCCTGTCTTCTTTTGTGAAGGAAGGAAGAATGCAGGATATGACATTGAATTACCCTCCGACACAGGGTAACAGTTTTTTTTGCTTTCTGAAAATTTCATTAGCGTGTTCCAAGCAGCGGCGGCGGCACGCCACGTAACATCTGCTTTGTTACTATCGTTATCTTCATCTCCACTACCTTTTTTTTTTTTTTACCATTTTAACGAAAACCATTTGTACAGTGCACTGTCCAAATCCTGTAGTTTGGCCGTTTGGAGTGTTTTGCGCTCATGAAATCCGTTCTCCGACTCGCTGTTTGAAATAAACATTTTAAGTTTGGTGCTACTCTTTTTAATGCCGTATACAGTTGTCTCGCTGATGCCATACTCTTCCTTGATTGCAGAAACCTTTACACCACGCTCCAATTTCTTGCAAATCTCGAACTTTTGCAGCACAAACGCGGAGAAGCTAGGTGCAGTGCAGCATGTCACAGCATGTTGCAATAAACAAAACAGACATTGCTTTGAGAAAACCACGGATTTTTGAGTACCACGGATTCTCGAACTACGGACTGGCGAGAGTTTACTGTACTAACACTACTGTTGGCATCTTCTATAAACATAATGTATAATAAACTAAATCATTACTAATATCATTAAAATATCGTAAACAAATTTTTATTTTAAACTATTATAGCTTACCTGAACAGCGAATGGTTGTATCCATAACTTTAGTCCAAAAGAAAGGAACTGTAGAAATTTTAGTGAGGTTGTTGTGCACTATGTTTTTAGCGGCCAATTTACCACAATACTGAGCTAGTTGCCAATGACCGCATGTAGTGTAACCATCATACAGAGGAGCAACAGCAACATCACCTCCAGCGTAAACATTTGGCACATTAGTCTCCATAAACTGTGAATACAGTGGAATGTTTAATTTATTTTAATGCACTTTGTTCTTTACTTTGAACAAGAATTATCATCAGTTAAGAAAAAAATAAAACCAATACATAAACATTCAAACAAGTATTCAAATAACAAATGATAGACAAGTCAATGTTCTGACATGGAATACACTTTAAAACTAAATTCAACAACAATGATTTTTTCCTGGGATTACGCTTAAACATGAAAGCTCACGTAGTTTACAGAAATGTAAAAATAATATACAAAATTGATCAATTTAAAGGTTTTCCTTTATGGTAATTGGACTTTACACATGCAACACTAAAAAATCACACATAGAATGTACACAATACACACGAACCAGAATTCATGTAGTAAACTCTGGGATGCTGTTACTGAAGAAGAAAAATGTAGTGTATCACTGGTCAACAGAATTGTCTATTTTAAATTACGGTAAGCAACATTGAAAGTCAAATGGAAAATACAAGAAAAGGACGTGAAAAAAAACTTTGAAAAATTGCAGAGAGTCACCAATTTGTTAAAATATGACTGATAAAAATGTTTCAATTCAAATAGAGTGAGGTGACACAACGTTAGGACATTGGACCAGCATTCAAGAGGAACTGGGTTAAATTCCCAGCTCTACTCAACAGAATCCATATTTTTAAAGTTTCCCCAAAATCGCTCCAGGTTAACACTGTGATAATTCACTAACAATGCCCATGGGTGATTCCTTTCCCAGTTCCTGTCAATATGTCATGTTGTGTGTTATCACCTCTAATGACCTCACCATCACCAAGACTTACTTGACCTATTTCAACAGTAAACTTTGGAATATTGTGTCATATGCGTACCTGTTTCCGGCAGTTTTCATGTCAAAACTTTGTTGAGGCAGATGGGGGCGTGAACATATATAATATGTAGTGAGGGTCGCGAATTTTACCTGCACTAGTAGCACTTGTGGTCACATATGTAACTTGATTCAGACATTTATAAACTTTATATTCTTCTCCTTTAAACTGTTTTTGCAGGTGTATTTGGGAGCACTATAACTATCCTACTCCTTAGAGCATGGGAAAGGTAAATTGCAAGTAACTGCAAGTGTGTTTTGTATGTTAACAATTCCCTGTGAAATCTTTAGTTGTTAAGCAGCAGAATGTTACAATGCAAACACTGCAAACAACATTCATTTTCCGTTAAATTCAGACTATCCATGCAGTGTTGCTATACATAAAATCTCCATTCTTTTTTCTTAAACGTTTTATAGCAAATAAAAATATTGTACAGCAAAACACAAACTTTTTAACTGATCAGTCTTCTGGTATGTAAGTAGAGACCCATAAACAAGGCCACAATCTAACCTTATTACATTAAATTACACTCAGAATTACCATGAAAATTCATTTGGTCATTTGAAAACATATTCAAAACATTTGTACCAGGATCTCTTGCACCTACAGACAAAGTAGAACCATTAATCATTAATATCACGAGGAGATGCTCAACCATTAATATTGCGAGGAGATGATCTGCAGTTGTTCTAAGAAAAACCATGAAAGTCATCTTTAGCCATGACATGTAGTTACCTGCAACTGCAATGTCTTCTGCATGTCCTCCCAATTAACCAGTATAATATTTACTGACAACTGTGGCACCCTCCTTACTACTGGTGCAAACTACATTATTATCATGATAACTATAATTAAACATACAACAGCTATTAACTAGGTCATACACTAAAATGGCATTATCTCGACAAGCACACTTGCAGAACTTTAAAAGGTCCTGCTACTTGACGGTTTCACTACATAAAAGCGTGGGCAATTTGCTGGGCCAATTACAGCTGCCCCTTTCATCCACCCCTTGGTGGTCTGAACTCTCACTGCTCTAGACATGGATTGTTCTTCAGTCTGGCTTGCCCACCTACCATAGTAGGTTTTCTGTTATTTTTGCTTTGCAAAGAGAGCTTTTCGAACTTCTTTATGGTTTGGAATTGCAGGATTTAACAAACTGGAAACTACAGGAATACAATCTCTACGCTTACAACCCATGAGTAGCTGATTGGGTGAGTACCCTCGTACAATTGGCATGTTATGTAACTCTACGAGAAACAAGTTTAGATCCTTATGTTATTTGTCAGCTTTTTTGATAGTCTTCATTGCTGCTTGAACACAATGTTCCAACATGCCATTAGACTGAGGATAATGAGTGCGTGATGCCTGATGAATAAAAATTTCACACAGGAGCAAATTGGCCAAACACTGCTGATATGAAATTGCTGCCACCATCGCACATAAGAGTCAACATCCCTAACGTGACACAGATGGATTTCACGTGTCGAATGACACAAGCATTTGTTTGGCTAATTAGCTTTTGCAGATCCGCCCATTTTGAATATTAATCTACAAGTAGCAGTTACATGTTATCGTTAGGAAAAATATGACCACGACTACCTTTTTGCCAGGGTTTTTCTGGGACAAGGTGTGGGAGAAGGAACTACCGGTGTTTGGAACCTTGGAGCTCCCTTGTAACCCTTTGCATACCTCACATTTAGCAAAAAAGTTCACAACATCTAATGCTATCCACGGCTATGTAACACGAGCTCACTAGATATATTCATCTGACCCTGGGTGAGCAGCGTGAATAGAACAAGTACTTCTGATCTCAGAGATTTAGGGACTAGTATAGCATCACCCTTCAAAATTAACCCATATACACAAGTAAAATCCTCTCTGTACATCCAAAATTGTTTAGCTCCAAAGGCATACCCTGTAGTGCCAGAGGCCAGCCTTCCTCAATAATGTTATGCAAGCTATGTAATTTTTGATCTCTGTGCGTTGCTGCAGAGTCAGAAATTTTGCATCTGGGACTTGAACATTAACTATCACTGAACATTCTTGCAACTCCATTTCCCGTTCCAGGTGTATTGATCCTTCTGGCAAGTTGTATTGTGTCTGACAAGCCTGGGACAGCGTCGCAGGCCTGACTTGTACATATCTTACTCACCGAACATACAAGAAACATACAAGATGAACCCTTGGAAAATGGGTGACTCCTTGGCCCACAACAGTAAACAAAGTCATCTTCTTCTTGTTACAACGCAGCCTTACTATCCTTCTGTCACTTTTACTATGATAAATTAGGTTGTAAACTTCAGATTTTTAGGTACAGTTAGTTTGGAGGTTATAAAAACAGGCCATTTTTTTAACAAAAAAACTACGCAAAATATGACAACCAAATTGCCTCGTATTCTTGATTAATTCTCGAAATTCATTTCCAACAAAGTTCACAAATCCGTCACTGCATTACATTACATGAATCCACTTGCTTTGGACACTCAGGAACTCAAAATTTAAAGAATAGATTGAAAACCATCTTAAAGAAAACTGAAGAAAAAAAATTTTTTTCACTGATGATGTCCACACAAAGATTACAAAGTTCTCACAACTTAATACGCAAAAGAAGAATACTGGGTGGTGAAAACCATACCCAGACAACCAAATGGCCACGTGCATATGCGGAACAAAAAATTTAGTAGAGTTCAACCAAGTCCGAAAAAGGTTTCAAAGAAAAAACGACAGCGGGCTTTACCTGTGCATGTTACATTTGACACCCACGTTAATACCTCACTACATTTCTGGGGTACTGTTCTCTCGCAAGCACATTACTACATCATGTGAAGCTAAGCAAATTTTGACGGTGTTACTACGTTTATGGACCATTACGAGACAACTGACCCAATCTGTAGACATTTCCACAATACTGGTATTTCCCTTGTCAACTAACCACACTAATTCCTTAATTAACGGTTCCCTGAGTGCAGTAGCAATTTTTGTAGAGCCTAGATCACTGGTTTGGCATCTTCCCTAATAACTATTCCATAGCTAGCTACCTGGCAGCTTCCTGGTACCTATGAAACACTTAGGATATTTGGCAATTAGGTTCGAGAGCTTCAAATGTCTGTTTCTACTTTTCTTATCAGATCCATCAGAACACACGCTGAGATCCCAGAACAGGTGAACTACGTTTATCTACCTAATTAAATTCTATAACCGTGAATACCCCATTTGATATGCATTTTAGATAGCACTTAACCAAAGAAAGATATTTTCCCTCCTAAATAATTTACCAGCCTAATGTTGGAACTCAACAAGATTTTACAGCTTATGTAAAGTCTTTCATACAATTTCATTAGTACGTGATTTGCCTGAGCTCTAGTACATAATTCACATTTTAAAAAATGAGAATTCAGCACCTCATGGTTTGTTGTCCATTCCATAGTAGCACTTTGTGTAAAATAGTATCCACACACACAAGTTCTCGTATGTGCATCCTGACAAGATGGTTGCAGCATTTCTTAACTAATTCAATTTCACTTCTTCCCACACAACCATGTCATCCTCTGAGGATGTAGATGTGAAAGACAATTTTGTTCACTTCCCTAATCTTTTTCTTAGAAAGCACTTTACGCAGGATACTTGCAGCCCTCATGCTTCCTTCCACACCAATCACAATCCTGACACCACTGAGCCTTCATGCCACTGGTGAAATGAAAGTAGGCTTTACATCTTGTCAACAGCGAGGTCATTAGAGACGATGACACACAACTTGGTACAATAACAGGAGCTGGGAGAGCAGTTGAACATGGCCTTTGTTAATGAAACATCCCAGAATTCGCCAGGAGTGAATTCCGGAAACCACGAAAAACCGAAATCAGGACGGTCGAAGCCAGGGATCGAACTAGGGTCCTCCTGAATGCAAGTCCAATGTGTTACAGTTGTACCAACTCCCTCAGTTTGTGCCACTTGTCGAACCATTACTACACTGATGACTGTTGCCGGAGTACTAATCCAAATCCTGGCACCCCTGGGCCTTTGTTCCACTTCCAGTGCTACTGATTGAAGCAATGCTGCCGGGGTGACAAAACTTGGTGCGCATAAATTCTTGAACTGCCGTCTCTTACTACTGAAATGTCTGGAGACATTTTTCTGTCACCTCAGCCATCCTGCAGATATCCATGGCTTACACTAGAGTGAGATTATGTTCCATAACGAAGCACTGATGTACAGCACTATCCTTAGGGCCAGTCTTACCACCTGTGGGTAACAACTGGGTAAATTTTATCTCCTAGGTAGATGACAAATTGCATCTTACAAACTTTAACTAGACCTAAATAGAGGATAAACTTCTGGCTATTTTATCGGGAGGTTGACGCTCTGGATTAAGCATACACTGCAGTTAAATGTGGCAATGGAAATATCAGGCGTTTAATTTTTAATCTTGTTTGTTCTGTATTGAAGTTAATTTCTTGTGACAAAAAAATTGTTTCGGTTACGTTTCTCGTAACCTCAAATTGTGTAGCTTTCTCGTATATGTAAAATTATGTAGGAAATCAAGGATCATATTTGTAAGAAGTAAAACTGCCACAAAGTTATTCTTAGAAGAACATGTCGAAGTTGTGTTTTGAAGTGTGGTGAAAATAAATGTTCGTTAAAGTGTAAGTTTAATCGGACAGTATGGTGGAATGACATAATTCAGTACTTTATTTCTAAAATCAGCATTTATATTTATAAATTGCAAGTGAAATATGTCAATTAGGTTTTTGCCAAAATATTTTATGTAGGCCTATACGTTTCATGTCACAACAGAAAACGTAGGTCTAGTGCTTGAAGTGTGATGTCTGAAGTGAAGAGAGCAGAAGTTAAGTTTATATTAACAGTGGGTGTAATTTATGTAATCGCTTCCTGAATTCCACATATGTTTTGTAACTCAAGTGACAAGGTACTTATAAGTACTTAGTCCAATATACATGTGGCTTTTGTTGTTTAGCGAGTCATAGTAAAATTGTCATATGTCAATTATAAATAATTCAGTAGGCCTACTTATGTGTTGTAAATACACATAGCAGTCAAAAATGGGCTTTACAATTAATTTAACTATGCCTAGATAATTTGCAAATTTGATGTTAACTGAGGTAGGTATGACGTGTACATAGCAAACAAGATTAGTGACAGTGAATTAATAGTTTCACGAAAGACTCTAAACTGAATGTGAAACACTCCCATCTTATGAAATAAATGGAATCCCAACAAAATCACTCTTAACTGAGGCACCTTTAATGTGGTAAAACCAGTTTAATTATTTTTAAAATCTCCCCTAACCCAAAAACCAAGCTTTCTGGGTAAGGTTGAAGGATTCAGAGCACATGTAGCAGTGGAGATATGCTTGAGCAGGGAGGTGCTAAGACAGTGAATGTAAGCAAATTCCTAATCTTAAGAAGAGATTGGGAAGGAAGGGGAGGAGGAATAATGGTATTGTAGCACACCAGTCCTCCTAGACGAGTGCACTAACTCGACGATAACCCAGCCAAAAAGGCAGGGATAGAAACTGAAACATTTCTCTTTATCTGTAGTCAAGTACTCCGGAATTTACTGGCAGTACTTTTGTAGGTTATGTCACATTGTAGACCAAATTTAGAACTTTCATAGAAAGTGGCAAAATTAGAGAAGTTAGTCATGAAATAATATACTTCACTATGGTCCGAGACTGTTGGTTTATTAAATTTTCAATTTACATAGGTATAAAATACACTGTTTGTCTTAACACGGAAGATCCGGTTCACAGAAAACTACAAGCAGAAACGCAGTGAGACTATATCAGACAATTAGGTGAGACAAAGACAGAAAATTAGCCCACTGTGAACACACACGCGGTGAAGAAAAATGTGTAGTTATCCTGGCTCTCAGCAGCTAACGGCGTAAACGTACGGGTGGAAACAAATTTGGTAGAGTTCAAAAGATGTCCGAAAAGAAAGGTTACAGATTAGAGACCCTGGTGCTACCCGTGCATGTTATATTTTCCACTCCCTAACTTCATTTCATAAAGTATTTTTGGGCCGCAGCCCCACGCACCTCCGCTCTGGATCACGTCACGATTTATTCTAGAAAATGGCGGAGGCAAAACATTCCAGAATGAAGAGCGAAGGGGCGCGACACGCTGCACTCTCATTGGCTGGTTCTTGGTGGCGTGACCTTCGTCATTCGTTCCATTAACTCGAACCTACTAGGACACAATCAGAAACCACGCATTAAAACAACAAACGGTGCCAAAACTCCTGCCGGAAAAACCAGACAACATAAAGGAAAAACAAAGCTACTGCTTCCTACCAAGGCCACCTGGCCATAATGACAAACATTACACCCTATCTAGAACATATGAGAAACAAAGAACTATGTCTTTACTCTTTTCTTTTCCGGAACCGGGACCACTGAAATACACATTACAATTTACAATATAATATTATAAAATTAAGATTATATAAAATAATTCACCAATAATAAAAATCCCCCTGTCCTGCAATGCTAAAGTATGTGTAAGGGAGGGGGTTAGAAGGGTTGATGGAATGGAATAGTAAGAAGAGGAAGTGATGGAAGTAAAAGGAATAGGTAGCAGTACCACAGTACTGAGCATACATGTCACCAGGACATGGGTGGGATACAAATGAGGAAGGACAGGCTCGATAGACTTAGGGTTGGGCATTGGGTTGTTGTGGCAGGGGACCTGAATATGCTGGGTGTACAGTGGATTGAGTGAGTCGAAGGGATGGGTAACGTGATGCAGAGAATGGCAGCATCTTTAGTGAACAGAGGCTTGATGGAGGCAGTAGAGGAACCTACTACATAGAATGAAAAGAGGAGGGGTTCTAACTATATGTGGTGTTAGGCCTGGGAATGCTACAGTAGGTACAGTAATACTCAAAGGGATCAGTGACCACAACGTTCCAGTAGTGAAGTTACAGACTGATGGAAAAAAGTCTGAAGAGGCTAATGATAGAGTGGTGTGGCTGTATGGGCAAGGAAATAATCTGGGGCAGAAATTTTATTAGGGGATGGGTTTTAGAACTGGTCGAAAGGGGTAAGTGTAGAGACCTTGCAAAGTGAGTTTAGGAAGATAATAAATGAAATTATGATAGCCTTTATACCATGGAAGAGGATTGTTGCTGAGTGGGCAAACATTGTATTATGGATGGGAGATAAAGGAATAAAAAAACAAGTGCAGCAGATGCACGTGAAATGGAAGAACGACGAGACAGAAAGAGCTAAGGAAATTATGAGGCATATGGGTAGAAAGCTAGAAAGAAATATTGATTAGGGAAGAAATTATTACCTAGGAAATATTACGGAGGAGGGTAGAGGGGAAAAAATGGGAGAAATTGTTTGATTATCTTAAGAAGGCAAAATGAGGGCCAGAGGAATACCAGTGTTGAAAGGTGCAGATGGGCATGCTAAAACAACTGATAAGAAAAAGGCAGAACTGATGCAGGCCCAGTACTTGTCAATGTTTGAGTACCAGAATGATTTGCATTATGAAGTCTGGGGGAGCCTCTTACGAAGCTACCAATTAGAAAGTGGGATGTAGGAAAGGTAATAAAAGAGTTTAAATGTAATAAGGCAATGGAATCAAATTGTATAGGAAATAGCTCTCTTAAGTTTGGTAGGGGTATGTTGGTCAGATATTTAGAAGTAATATGTCACAGATCTCTTGAAAAGGGGAAGTTACCACAGGATTGGAAGGAAGCAGTGTGGTCCCAATTTTCAAGTAAGGGAAAATAGAGGGAGTTGTAGCAGTTACAGACCAGTGAGTCTTACACTTGACGTCGTGTCCGGTGAGAGTGAGGTAGGAACAGAGCTGCGTTGGAATGCTCTGGGCGCTACCCGGTTAAGCATGTAGCCGGGAACACAAGACTCAAGGGGTCGTGGTCTGTTCGTGCCGGTGTGCCCCTCTCTCACCTGGAGAGTCGAAACAGCTGCGTATTGGGAAAAGCAGGGAGGACCTGGAGGAAACTACACCTTACATGGACACTTATGGGGCGGTCCACACCCCCATACCCTAGGGCCTTAAGCGAGCCAGTTTCTAAATGGCAAAACAAAGTAAAACACTGGGCCGGATAGTTGCACACGCACATTACGTCGTTTCTTGCTGGACGAATCAGAGTCCCGAAGCGCACCACGTCTTTCTCGTTCCGTACGTCACGGCCGCTGCTTCCAGACTGTTTTCTTCAGGCACTGATAAAGGGAGGGGGCAGCGAAGCCATCTGTCCTGCACTGCCAGATGGCCGAGATGGCAGGTGTTGCAAGTGGGTGTCAAGTTCACACACGCCCTGCCGCCGTCACTGATCCGCCACACACACTCAAGTACCACACATCTGCCATTACCAACTAGCGCACATCTGCCATTACCAACTAGGCACACCTGCCACTGACACACTCTGTGAACACCTGCCGCGACCAGGCGCAACTTCACCTGGCCTGTGGCCTGGTACGACAACATACGCCCCCCTCCTGAAGACGACTGGTCACGGCAGGTGTGTGCATTCGCTATGTACTTTGCTGCCGGTGTCGCTCCCGACGACTGAACACTAGGGTCTGATGTGGGTCGAAGTCTACGGCGTCATCCCCTGAGTCGTCGGGTGGTGCACATCAGATCTGTTGTTTCTGTCGTGGGCGAGGTCGTAGGTCTCCCTTCTGTGTCTGTTGTTATGGGTCGAGGGAGTAGACACTGGGGTGCCGGCCGTCGGTAACACCAGCATATCCCGGGATGTTGTGGTTTTTCAGTAGTGATGTTCTGCCACTGGCGTCTGTACCGTAGGCGCCGATGATTGAGGGCCACCAGCCACGCCACACTCCGGAAAGCGGCAAACACGAGGAAGCAACCAGGCAGGTGCTCGACGTCTGCATTTCCGTTCGTTCCTCAGTTTGGGGTTGACCCCTTCCTTCTGCTGGCCATTTGTGCTAGGCTCGGACGAGTGTAACTGGGGTTGCCTTCTGCGTCGGCGTCGTCGTTAGCATTGAGGCGACTTTTCTGGTTCCTCAATGTGTATGGTAAAAGTCGTACTCTCCAGTTCCCACACTTCCCAGACGATAGGTTGGAGTCTCGACTCATCCTCATCAGGAATGGTCACTATTGGTTCGGCTTCCTGCAGCGGTGTTATGACACCAGGCGTCGACGGGAGAAGTAACGCCAGTCCCGGAGTCTTGTCACATCTACTTTGCGAGGAGTGTTTCTCACTCTCCTCGTGAAGTGATGTCTCAGTTTGTGGGTGGAAGGTGTCCTCCGGTGGGGCCTGTGTCACACCGTCTGTATCTGTCTCCTCGTCAACCAGCATGATAGGAACCACCCTTAGTTAGTCTCGATGGATCTTTCGGAGGCGCCTGTCCCCATCTCGGACCAGGTAGACGTGTTGTCCTAGGCGTTTTTGCACTGTGTGGGGTCCTATCCAGCGAGGTGCTAGTCCTGCACAGAAGTTTCGTGTGCCGGCAGACAATGGATGGTTCTGAGCATATAACAGTGTCCCTACCTCCAGGGGTGCAGGTGGGTTTTCCGACACTGGCAGAATTTTTCGCACATACACCTCCTGGTGTTGGCGGGCAGCAGTGAGTTCTGCGTCTCGGCGCTCGCCCCAGTCCTCTGCATCCTGAGGGACCTCTGGCATGGGTTCTGCTGGAAGCGGTAGGTGGTGCCCTTGCACGAGGGTTGCCGGTCCCTGCCCTGTGGCGACGTTCACCCGACGTCTGATGCAGAACAGAGCCTCGCCACGATGCTGGTCCCATTGTGAGTGATCTTCTCCAACATGCAAGCGGAGTTGGACCTTCAGCTCCTGGTTCCGCCTCTCTGTTGAATTAGCACGAGGGTGGTATATCGGTGTCGTATGGTGCTCTAGCTGTAGTCCGCGGCACCACCTCCTCCACTGCCTACTGAGAAACTGTAAACCACTGTCCATTAGTAGTGTTCGTGGGTACCCCCATCGTGCAAAAAATTCCTTCTAGAGCACTTTTTTAATTGTCTGACTACGGGTGTTCGTTAGTGGATACGCCTCCACCCAGTGAGAGAACATGTCAGTTACCACTAATATAAAACAATATTCCTTGGTGGTGTGCTGATACGGTCCCATCAAGTCCAATGCTACAACTTCGAAGTGAGTAGTGGGAAGGTGGGGGGATTGTTGTTCAGTTCCATCTGCTCTCCGTGGCTTTGTCCGCTGGCAATCCTGGCAGCCTCGTACATAATCCCGCACATCCACTCTGAGTCCAGGCCAGTGGAAATACTGCATTACATTCCGCACTGTCTGATCTACCCCGGGATGCCCTGCTAGTGTATCACTGTGTGCGAAGTTCAAGACTATCTCTCTCGCCTCAGGGCCACAAACACTTTCCATGTCGTCTCCACACCTGGCGGCCTCGTTTCTAGCACTTGATCCCTTACTCGAACATGCTCCTCATTACTCTCGGTGCACTTGGCTATTAAGCGCAAAGCTGTAGGAGATGTTTTTTGTGTGTTAAGGACGTGATTATTCACAGCAGACCAGGTAGTTGGTCTGAACGAATACGTGATTGCCTGCAGTGAGGTGTGATCCTTTGTTTCGACTTTCCTCTGCTGAGTTGAGGAGCGCTCAGGAGGAAACATCACTGCCACGTTTTGGTCGTCCATGATGGTTTGAGCCGGGTTTGGATCCCGTGACAAGTGATCGGGGAGTTCATTGTCAACTCCGCTGACATGCTCAGTCGTAAAATCAAATGACTGTAGTAACAGTGCCCAGCCGATGAGTTTACCCCTCCTTTCCTGCATTGTGTCCAGCCACGTCGGACACTTGTTGTCCGTCCGTAACGTGAACTGTCTTCCTTCTAGGTGAGGACAGTACTTACGAAGAGCCCAAACTACCGCCAGGCACTCCCGCTCATTGCTGTGATAGCGACGTTCTGCTTCTCCGAACTTGGCACTACTGTAGTTGATAATGAGACGTGACCCGTTGTCAGCTAGCTAGTATAGGACGGCACCGGCACCTTCCATGCTGGCATCGGTCTGGACGTAAAGGCACTTCTCAGGGTTGATGCGAGATAAAGCTTGATACTGGATGAACTGCGATTTCAAGTCTTCAAATGCCTTCTGGGCACGTTCGTTCCAGGCGTATTTTCTTTTTACAGACAACAAGTCAGTGAGAGGGGCTGCGATTGTGGCGAAGTGCGGTATGTAGTTCCTCAACCAGTTCGTTAATCCAATGAAACGTTCCATTAGTTTCCTGGTCGTCGGAAATGTGCTGTTCACAATTTTTTACAAGTGTTCGGGATGGGCGTAGTTACCATCCGGCCGGATCACATGCCCCAGGAAGTCGACGGAGGTTCTACCGATGTGGCACTTCTTGGGGGATACGACAAGTTGGTGCACTGCCAGTCGTTCTAACACTAAACTCAGATGGCGTACATGGTCCTTCCATGTCCGGGACCAGACGATGACGTCGTCGAGGTACGCTGCGACAAACTCCCCGATGTACCCCTCCAGCACCTGCGTCATCATATACTGGAAGGTAGAGGGAGCGCACTTCAGCCCGAATGGCATCTTCCGAAACTGAAAGCGGCGTCCGTCTGGTGTTGTAAAGGCTGTCTTCTAACGGTCTTCTGGACGTATTGGTACTTGCCAATAACCTGATTTTAAGTCTAACGTCGAGAACACTCTGCCATCACCCAGACCTGCCAAGGCCTCATCAACACTGATCCGCGGTGGAGGGGCACTCTCTGTCACCAAGTTCAGTGGATGGAAATCAGCACAAATGCGCAGTGTCCCATCCTTCTTCGGCACGAGTACAATGCGGGCATTATATCGACTGTAGGACGGTTCGATTACACCCTCCTTTAGCATCTCGGCGACTTGTTCCCTGATGACCGGTTGTTTATGCATCCCGCAGCCTCTGGGACCAGTGTAGACTGGGTCTGGGTTAGCTGTCAGTATGGGGTGCTCAGCTGCTATGGTTGTCTGAAGTAGGTCGGAGAAAGCGAAGACATCTTTCCGTTCATCCAAGAGAGCTTGTATCGGTGTCCTGTATTCGGCTGGGAACTCATTGTCCAGGTCGCCCAGGTAAATTGTGTGTTGGTTGGTATTCGGCCACTGGTCGACAGCATACACTGTTCGTCGTTCTCTGGCTCCCACGTGTACCCTCTTCGCCGTGACCTCTATCACTGCTGCTTGTTGCTGCAGCCATGGTTGCCCGAGCACGATGGGTTCTCGTAGGCCGTCCACGACCAAGGCTTCAACTTGAGACGTCTGGTCGCGTATCCTGATCGTCAGGTCGGTTACGCCCTGTGTGGCACTGTGCTTCCTTCTGGTGGCCAGCTGTAGCATGCAGGGTCCAGGTCGGATCTGTGATGGATTAACGAGTGTGGATGAGACGAACGTATGGCTGGCGGCAGTATCAACTAATGCAGCAGTTTGTTGGTTGTTGACTTCGATCGGGATGCGGAGTAACTGATCCTCCTCGATGGTTAATTGTCCCAAAAATGGCTCTGATTCGGGGTTAGTCATGAACAGGTGTGTCTGGCGATTGACAGCGGGGAGGTCAGCAGCTGGCCTGCCTCCCCGCCTTAGGCATTTTCCGACGGCGGGCATGTGGCATTCTTAACAGGGCAGTCCCGGTGCCAGTGAAACGTGTTCGCTGGGCAGGTGTGGCTCTTTGGCGGTCGAATGTCCTGTTGCGAGAGTTGTGGGGCGGACGCACAGTCGGAAGATTGCTGTGCCTCAATCGCCAGTTGTTGTCTTCGGCCCATTGATGTGCCGCTATCTCACCTATTTCTGGTGATGGGGGCCTCCTCGTCCGCCCGTCCTAGTGTCTGTAATGGACGTCCCATCAGCCGATTGACGGCCCTGTCGGCGACAATAGCTCGATAAACATATCCCTTCACACTTTCACCATTCACTTCTGCCAAAAATGGTTGGAGCTCCAGTCGCAGACGCGGGGTTATGCTGCTTAGTGCGTCCTCCGGCGGCGTGGTTGGATAGATGTGCCGGAACAGCTGGATTTTTGTGGCTATGGACCTCTCTCTCGACTCTGTGTCATTTTGTCGTTCACTATAAAATCGCGCTTGACAGTCCACTATAGCCTTTGCGGACCCGAACCGATACCGTAGGCTATTTGCGAACTCGTCCCATGTCATTGTTGCATGTCCCCATATTCTCCACCAGTACTTTGCGGCACCATGCAAGTTGCTAATCGCACAATCAACCCACTCCTCGTACACTATGCCCTACGTAAACAATGTGTTTCACACTGCTGCAGAAACTGGTCCATATCTTTGTGCATGTGTCCAGAGAATTCGGGAAGTTTCCATATGTCGCCACTCTCTTGGCGGGTTGTTGCGACAGCTCGACGTGCAGTCATTGAGGCGCTGGGGAAGGGGTGATAGGGTGGTAGGTTTGTAGCTTGTGATGTATGACCTTGAGGGGGGGAGAGGGCCTCGATGACACACAAGTTGCGCAAGCGAACACGCCCTCACCGAATGTGACAAGATGCGTGGCGTGTGAACATCTGCGGTGGCGTCTTGTTCGACAAGTCACACACGTGGCCATCTCCTTCCCTTGTCTGGCACATGTTAGTGAGTCACATACTTCGGCCTTCCTTGGCGGGCTGTGGTCGATAAGCTTCTCCACTTTCATGCTTGAGTTCCCCTTCCGGTTCTCCATGGCACTTGTGCAGCACTGTTGCACAACTTCTCCGAAAAGTAAATCAGGGAAGGCTGGTAATTCACACTTAACACACTCCTTGCTGCTCATTGTGTGTGATGGTTCGATTTCTTTCTAGATCTAGCTCCGTGTATTGTTTTCTCCTGTCGCTGACGTGCGTGCTGTGACGTATCTGGCTAAACAATGCAACTGTGGCGATCCTGTTGTGAAGTGTCGTCTTCCAGTCATTCTCTGTGTAGGTTTTACTTTGATTTACACTGCGATATTCACGCCAAAGAGTTGGGCGCCATGACTCTGTGTCCGGTGAGAGTGAGGAAGGAACGGAGCTGCGTTGGAATGCTCTGGGTGCCACTCGGTTAAGCGTATAGCCGGGAACACGAGATTCGAGGGGTCGTGGTCTGTTCGTGCCGGCATGCCCCTCTCTCACCTGGCGAGTCGAAGCAGCTGCATATTGGGAAAAGCAGGGAGGACCTGGAGAAAACTACACCGTACATGGACACTTATGGGGCGGTCCACACCCCCATACCCTAGGGCCTTAAGCGAGCCAGTTCCAAACATAAAACAAAGTAAAACACTGAGCCGGATAGTTGCACACGCATGTTACGTCGTTTCTTGCTGGACGAATCAGAGTCCCGAAGCGCACCACGTCCCTCTCGTTCCGTCCATCGCGGCCGCTGCTTCCAGACTGCCTTCTTCATGGAGGGGGCGGCGAAGCCATCTGTCCTGCAATGCCAGATGGCCGGGATGGCAGGTGTCGCACGTCGGTGTTAAGTTCACACATGCCCTGCCGCCGTCACTGATCCGCCACACACACTCAAGTACCACACATCTGCCATTACCAACTAGGCACACCTGCCAATGACACACTCTGCAAACACCTGCCGCGACCAGGCGCAACTCCACCTGGCCTGTGGCCTGGTACGACGACACTGAATACTGGGAAGGTATTGGAGAGACCGGTGGTCGAGTATGTAGTGTAGGTTATGAGTCAGAGGAACTGGTTGCAGGATAATCAACATGGATTTAGGAATGGTTATTCATTATACACAGATGGTTGGGCTTATAAAGGATTTGGTACAAGCAGTTGCTGAGGGGAAACAGGTTGATGTCTGCTTCTCTTGACTTCTAGGCAGCATTCAATAAGGTACCACATTGGGTGTTTAATGCAGGAAGTTAATAAATTACTGGTAGAAAATGTTGTACGATGGACTGGAAACTTCCTCAAGAGGTGGGGACAAAGGGTAAAAGTGGGAGACTTCTTATCAGAAGAGGGAGAGGTTACATCTAGTATGCTACAAGGAAGTGTGCTGGGGCCCCTGTTGTTTATAATAATGGCAAATTACATGGGTGTAAGGGTAAGTAGCGAAGTCAGATTGTTTGCCGATGATTTTGTTACCTATGCAAAGATGGCTGGTGTGAACAGGTGTAGGATGACACTGATAGGATACGATTGTGGACGGAAGTGAATAAAATGAAAATAGATGTGAGTAAGGAAAAGACTGTTAGGTTTATGAGGAAGAAGTTTTAGAGTTTGGACATATACGTATGGATAGGGCAGAAGATAGAGAAAGTTTCAGAATAAAAGTACCTAGGTGTAATGATGAAAAGTGACTTAGGGCAGAGAAGGAAGTTACAAAGAGTGATGTCTAAAGGGAGAAGGGCTCTATATGATGGGAAGGGTACTGTTGGGTATTAGTAGCACAATGAAAGAAATGGCGTATATTACAATTATACACATAATCAGTGTTGGGGTATGCGGCAGCAGAGTAGGAGCCGTACATGAAATTGGAGATGCGGGAGCTAGAAAAGGTGCAAAGACGATGCCCAAGGTGTGTGAAGGAGGGGCCCAAGGTGTATGAAGGATAAACAGAGAAGGTAAGGGCAGGCTGGTGACTTAATAATAATTTAGTTATTTAATTATTTAAGGTAATAATAATAATAATAATAATAAAAATAATAATAATAATAATAATAACAGTAATAGTAACGTACTTGCAAGTGGGCTACCCAACTGGTGGAAAGCAGTCTAACCTTGTCATCATCGTCATTATAAGCAAGGAAACTAGAAGGAATATTATTTCATAATGTACTTGACATTTATTAAAACGGGTGCTTGCAAAGCATTTTCACTATATTTTTATGTTAAGGGACCCATCTCGTGTCCATAAAATCACACTGCAACGTGTTTGAAGAAAATGTTTTACACCGAAACTAATACACGTGTGTTTACGCCGTTTCTCTACGAAAAGAACACACACTTCAGATGACTGCCCTTAAGTACTTTCAAGACAACACACGTACTATAAATCCCCTTTTAGGCCACGTCAAAATGGGTCAAAACGAGATTTTCAGGCTGCTATAGCGGAAAATATACTAGCCGAATACATGTGAAACCACTTTAAGGGTAGTGCATTGGACTTTAGTAAAGTGATTTCGTAAATAAAACAATAGGGTCACCATTTAAAGTCTCATAGGAAATTTGTTTTTTCGCGAAGACTGCACGCCTTACACGTACAGGCTACGCACCGTTGTATGGCCCATACGACGTCGCCCTTAGCACCATACCTCACTCACACAAACACATGTGCCGCGAGGCGGACCCCTTAACACTTAAGTTATTTAGCTCTGTCATTTCAAAATTATAGCAGGGTGTCCAGTCAGATTACAATTACAATTTCCTGTATGTTTCCAGAAAATTTCCCACATTTATTCTTAGATGTCCCATAAGTAAAAAAAAATCATAAAAAAATTACAATAACTGCTATAATGACTCTACATATGCTTATCTCTCACATGCACAGTAACTGAAAACGATACCGGTGCCATAGAGGAAAACGAAATACTCTTATGCATTATGTTACACAGCAAAATATTACAAACACAGCGGAAATATGTAGGTTACCGTGAGCCGTCAGCGAGAGAGGTTAATGAACTGTGACAGCTGTTTAATAGCACGTGTGGCCGCTGTTTGCGCACACATATTTAATTGTGTCTAGGCATATATTCACTGCATCATTATTAAAGTCAGATAGCATTTCTAGTAGCTGTGTAATTATTTACTTCCTTCAGGTGCTCTTTCAGCGGCAGCAAGAAAAGAACATAGTAAAACCTCCTATATCCTAATTTATCTAACTGAGAGAAAAATTTTCTGTGGGTACAACCCACCACTACGTGGCAGTCTGCAAAAAATATGCTCCCAAGTACTGAAAATTTTATTACTAAAGAGACATAGTAAAGGAAAAAAACACTCACCATTGCCAAAAATTTGTTCACAAGACCATGTTGCCCATTTAGACTGACAAGACTGAATTTCGACCTCAATTCTCCAAATACATAACTCAATGACAGTGGCCCTGACTGATATTTGTGTTACACATTTATTTTGCTGATATCTAATTCAAGCCAAACGACACTCTAACTGTGAACAACACGTACGTAAATAAAAAATAAAATGAAAAAAATACTGCAGCTGTAGGCCTAACCTATAGCACACAATACAATATGTCACATACTATATTTACATTTACAAGCGGGAAAAAGTGTTCTGTGTTAAAAATATAGACATTTTCACTTAGAATGCAGTACTAACTGGTGTAGATACGTTTGTAATCAGGATGAAATGAAAATTAAAAAAAAAAACATTATGTTGATAGGCATCATTGGCATGTTGAATTTTGTAACCTTCTTTTGGATGAATAATAAAATATTTATCATTACAGCTCTCCTATATTCACTAAATGAGTCCAACTTAGTTGCAAAATTTAACTTGTAGAATGCTTTGTTACATCATAATCTTACGAGGTTAGGGTAATTTAATAAGTTTTCCAAGTGAAGTTTTCTTTCGTCCAAAACCTTAACAGAAGGATCCAATTGAATGGATTAACACAAAGGATTAATCTAACCAAATTGTACGCAGCTGTCATTTGATCAATTTAAGAAGGAGCATCACATAGCATATTTTAATTTTATTTCAGTTTTTACAAAAGTGCCCCAGAGAGCAACAGTACTGCCAACTCATTGCAACTTTTGCAAGACCCCACCCATCTGTGAATTTTTGGCCAATCACGAGTCCCCTGAACCAGCCAAGCCTAGCCTATTGGTTAGCGCAATCGCAAGGTTGGGCGTGGAATGTGCTTTTTTATCTAAAGGCGCTTATAAAAATTCAGTTGCTGGAGTAGAGTATATTATCTCAGTCACATGACCAGGTTTTGTAGAGCACCTGGGTTAGATAAACTCCTGCAATGCTATTCAAGGTTTTAAAAACATAGGAGGCATAAAAAAACATACATATTTTACACATGATAAATACTTTGGTAAATGCTACATCCTACACTCTTTACACGTATTATATTTATATTTAATAATAATATTAGTGTTTAGTAGCTGACCGAAAGAAAATCAGTTGAAATTTTGAACACAGGTAAACTTACCTGGGGTTAAATCAAACACCTACATCTAGAAATTTAGACTTGCCTACCCTACCCTCGTAATTTTTATAAGCGCCAGGTGCTTATGAAAATTCATGAGGGTAAGGTAGGTAAGCCCAAATTTCAAGATGTAGGTGTTTTTTTTAATTTAATCCGGATGACATTAGCCTATGCTCGAATTTCAATTGGCAGCATCTCTATCAACTTCCCACTTACCCTGAAAAAATAACATAACTGGCATTCTTAAAGATCTTTAAGGGATCAAGAAAAGTTGGTCAAATGACTCAAATAACGTACTCTACTCGAGCAGGAAGGTTTTCAAAAACACATGTTGTGGTTTTGGTTGTCTTATGTTTACATATTTTTTATTCGCTCCAACTGGAGACGTTTGTCTGCCAACCACCACTTCCTCTGCTCAAGAAGCTGTCAGGTGGACATTCAAAATGAGTAAATTTCACTTGGATTACGTTTTGAACAGTTTAAACTGGCAGTTTGGCTGACCTACCCTACCCTCGTGATTTTTCAATTTCGAAAAAGCTAAGTATTGGCGCATGCGCAGACTCCAGCATTGCCAACCGTATGGTCCTGAACGTACATGTACGGTCATTTAGCTGTGTGTATGGGCATACGGTCCTGTCCTTGGACCATATGCTATTGGTACGGTTCTAGCACATTCTAAGAAAATTAGTTATAAATGTTTTCACCTTATTAAAACTTCGACACAATCATTCGAACTAAATCCATTTTTCAAAAATTTCATGCACTATATTTTATTTCTTTTATGTCAGAACTTAATTTGATAAAAAAACACAACAAAAATTAAAGGCATTTTTGTAGCAAGCCAGAGAGCAATTTATATTATTTCTTCTAAAAAAAACTGACTTTGTTGTACCAACATTCAAAAGCTTGTACACACTGCGCAAATTAAGCTAGCAGTATTATTTGCGGATCTTACAGGTATCATTCATGGGCATTGAAAAACTTGGAGGGTGTTTTGATATTGTTTTTTTTTTCTGATTCGAATATCGCCGAAACAGTACACACGTCATTGCCGAGAATCACACAGAATAAGTTGCGAATTACTTAAAACAATTAACATTTAGCTACTACAGTTATATAAAATTGAGAATAATGCTTAATAAGGCATAAACTTGGCAAAAAACTCTAAAAATTGCAGTGCATGGTCCTGGAGCGAAAAATACGGTCCAAATGTGTAATTTGTACGGACATATTTTGCTGAAGGGTTGGAAACGCTGGCTGATTCTCATTCGGTTCAGACGAAGCCAATGGAAGAGGCAAAAGTAGTCGAAGTAGTTCCACCGCCATAGATAAGCGATGAATTTGAGATCACTGGATGATGTACTATGCAACGCTTAAAGCGAATAAAACATTGATTGATAGTTCCTGGAATTTTTATGAATTATGTACAATTCCTGTAAACTTCCTGCTGTAAGTAAAATCCTTAATTTTTCCCGCTTTTCCCCGCATTCCTGGTCGATGTTGCAGGCTGGACTCGTACATGTCGTACTCCCCAAACATACAAGAAACATACAAGATGAACCCTTGGAAAATGGGCCACTCCTTGGCTACAACAGCAAATGAAGTCCTCTTCTCGCTACCTCATACCTTACTCATATTTTGTCATTTTCTTGCAACAAATTAGGTCATAAAATTCAAATTTTTGGATACAGTTAATTTGGAGGTTATAAAACCAGGCTACAGTTTTAACCAAAAAATATGCAGAAATACTACAGAAGAATAATTGTTTGCTCGTATTCTTGATTTATTCTGGAAATAATTTCCAATAAAGTTTCATAAATTCGACACAGCATTACATTACGTGAAATCACTTGCTTTGGGCACTCATCAATTCTCAATTTAAAGAACAGTGTAAAAAACATCTTGAAAAAAACAGACGAAAACAAATTTAGCACTGATGATGTCCACACGAAGCTTACAAAGTTCCCAGATTGTAATACGCAAAAGAAAAATACTGAGTGGTGAAGACCATACCCAGACGCCCAAATGGCCACACACACAGGCAGAAGAAAAAATTTAGTAGAGTTCAAACAAGTCGAACATAGGTTTCAAAGAAAAAACGACAGCGGGCGTTACCTGTGCATGTTACATTTGCCACTCCTGTTCACTACATTTATGGGCTACAGCCCAACATTTACTTCTTCATATTTTGCTTTTTACGACTACACGGACCGGGGTTACACCCTAGCTGTGTGCGGACATCTTGAGTACAGGGGAACAATTCTTACCAAATCAAGCGTGTTGCTTCTAGCATCCCTTTCGCCTGACCTTTACTGCCTCGCTCATATTGACTACCCATTATGTGCACCACCCTGTTGAGACTAAATGAAACACACCCCTCTTCATTATTGGGCGTCCAGCAAACCTAGTTGAGCAATAATTTAAAAAAAGGAAAACTCGGCTTGTTTCTACCCAGCCAACCGGCCATAACTGGATAAATCTAAATCCCTGCGCACGCCTGCCTATAAAAAAAGGCTGCTTCTTCCTCAAGTTCCCAAATCTAACACAACAGATACCCACATGCATAAAAACCTAAATAATTAATTACATTTGTTCCATGAGTTGAATAACTGCTACAGATATGGTTAAATTTAACACCAGCATGTATATATGACGTATAAAATAATATCGGACATAGATATACAAAAAAAATGTATCTTGTATCCCTACAGAACATGAAAAACCTGCAAAATGTTACAGCCTGACACCCTGTATATTTACGTTTTAACACATGTAACATTGGTGTCAAGTTTTCTTACACCTTTCACGCCAACCTCTAAGTTTACTAAAATCTGTAAACCATGTCGTAAGGTGGTTGCTAAAATCTGCAACCTGCCCTTACCTGAAGAGATCCATAGCAGGTAGTGTATTGAGCAGAACTCACATGTCCTAAAGAAGCACTCTTGAACATGACAGATACCAGCTATTGGTCTCAGACCGATCCTAACCTCTAACTGGGGTGGTTTCCGAAGTTGAATTCCGTAATACGGACCGGGAATCGGAAAATCGCTGGTCTTCTTGTTTGGTATTGTAATGTCATGTTCGTTTCGACTTCAGAGACGGTTCTACGACTCATAGTCCCACCAGATGCTCAATTGCACACCAAATAATCTATAAAAAGTCAGAAGAAAAGATAAGAGAAGCGCAGACAATATACTGAGACGAAGACAATACTGGACATAAGACAGGATAACAATGACGATGTCACAGACAATAAACTAGACAACACAACGATGAAGACACAAAAGAATACAGTAGATTTCTTAACACCAACTTTCCATGACGTTTCGGGAGCAGACATCTGCTCCAGTCATCAGGTGAAGCAAAAGTGAAAACTGGAAAAAATTGGGCAGTATTTATAGTCTGCAGCTCTGCTCGTAGCACGACCAATGGCAGTCGAGCTGTTGTACAGTCACTTTACAAATATTTTTGTTTATTTTTTTGCTAACGGTTTTCACATATTTCTTAGTTCAATACTTTTCTGACTAAATACATTTGTGTAATTCATAATAAATGCTGATTTTATTATTTTCCTTTCGATAGTGTGTGCTTCTAGTGTAAGTGGAGCTTACATTTTTGCATAATATTTTATGACTATATTTGCAGACATGTTCGGCCAGTTTGGAATTTTGTATCACACTTTTTGGTGTTATTTTTGTGTTCTCTAATATGTGTGGAAAGGAGTCTGCCTGTTTCTCTTATGTATACACTTCCACACTCGCATGGTATTTGATAAGACACATTCCTGGGTTTGTAGTTTGTTAATTGCTGATTTCATCTTTGTAATTATGCTTTTTAACATGGTCCTAGATTTGAAAGCATAATGTATATTGTACCTGTTGCCTAGCCATCTTATCTTTTCTGAAAGGCTCCGGACATATGGGATCACCAGGGTTCCTGCGGTTTTCACTATTACTTCACCTGATGACGGGATCAGATGTCAGCTCCCGAAACTTTGTGTAAAGTTGGTCTTAAGAAATCGACTGTGTTCTTTTGTGTCTTCACAGCTGTGTCGTCTGGTCTATAGTCTGTAATGTCTTCACTGTTATCCTGTCTTGTGTCCAACATTGTCTTCATCCCAGTATTGTCTGTGCTTGTCTGAATTGTGGTGTCTTGAGTTTTTACAGACTATTTGGTATGTCATTTGACTTTTACTTTCGGATGCTTATTCTATTTTTCTTTAATTGTTGTTGACTAATTCCTTATGGGATGTTTCATGATCTGTTGTTTTGGTTTATGGATGTGTTGGCTACAGTCAAACGATGCTTGTTTTCTCATTCTTCATCTTTCGCTTGTTTTTTCCTAGTCTCATATTAGATTTCTGGGACAACAAAATATTGCAATGGCGTATGTCCACAACAGTAAATTTTGTTAAAAAGTTTAGGATGTATATAATGTGTGTGATATAGTGTAAAAAGTCAAATTAATCCATGGAAATTATCTCTTTCTATTCAAAGTCGAAACTACATATATAAAAAGACATCATGTACCGCCATACTATACTAACAAGTAAGGTAACAAAAGTAAACTATAATATAGAATCTACTGACCTCATTCACAACAACATGACCACTTTCTGCCAGCTTTATGTTGGATGTCTTTAGGAACTCGGTTGCTGGCACTGAACCTATTGCTATCAAAGCAACATCTGCTTCCACCACAGTTCCATCAGCAAGGATTACACTCCTTAGAACTCCATCATCTTTGGTACCAGATGAAAATTTCGTAGGCAAATTATTCAAGATGAACTTGACAGCTTTGGCTTCCAGCATTTCCTTCACCTTTAAACCTATATTACTACCTAAAGTTCTTCGAAATGGAATGCTTCCAATAATTGTAATTTCCTTTACTTTTCCAACATAAAAGCAAGCCATTTCTATTCCTAAAAAAATAACAATAACATGAAACAATGAAAATATTTGTAAAAAATATATATATTCTGATATAATTATACTAGTGTATGTGTTCCTGGAAGAATGCACAAGGCAGCTACAAATATTTTTGTACCAGACAGGCACATAAAAAAATTCATCAGTTATTTTGCCAAAAGTTATCAAATAATGGAATAACTAGACAACAAAAAAGGCAAATCACTAATGTAAATGTTTAAAGACATAAATAATAACGATTCCATTACAGCATTATGAGAGCAATGAAAAAAATGACAGCAACACACAACTATAAAAAAATAATAATAATAAATAAAAATATATACTTTTCAATTTTAATGAATACATATTATAATATTATACATATTATACATAGTTATCACAAGCCACCACCTCCAGGACAGGATAGGTTGCACATTTTTATCATGGCAACATCATTTATTAGTAGCTCTAGTGCCAAAAAGATCCCATTTTAGTCACATGATAGTACGAAATATTACAAACATTTAATCGAAAGTATTTTTTTATAAAGACCAAAAAGTACTTTTAACAGTCTGATCTTACAATCAATTGGATTAATTAAAAGACAAGTACTGCTAAATATTTTCCATGTTATGTTCATTTTTACCAATCACATAACCCTTGTAATAATTCCTCAAATAAACACGTAGAAACACATTACTATGATGGAAAAATGTTAACAAATTAATTAAAATATAAAACATTATTTGCTGCTCCTCAAGGTCAAAGAATTCGGAAACAAAAACATATAGTAGACAAACTGTGGCAACTGAAAAAAAAGACAGATATAAGTTAAGATAAAAGTAAAATCATCAACAATAATTTCAGTGAAATACAACCATGATGGAAAAAAAACTTGATTTGAGAAAATGTCATGAGATTATAGCACCCTTCATATTCAGCTCATTATTCAAGTAATGACATAATATGTTAGAAACAGCCAAATTCATAAAAATATAAAACATTATTTTCTGTTCCTCAAGGTCAAAGAGTTCTGTAACAAAAACATATAGTAGACTAACTGTGGTAACTGAAAAAAAAAAAAAAAAAAAAAAAAAAAAAAAAAAAAAAAAAAAAAAAAAAAAAAAAAAAAAAAAAAAAAAAAAAAAAAAAAAAAAAAAAAAAAAAAAAAAAAAAAAAGACTGATATAAGTTAAGATTTAAACATCAACAATAATTTCAGTGAAATATAACCATGATGAAAAAAAACTTTATTTGAGACAATGTCATGAGATGATAGCACCCTTCACATTCAGCTCCTTATTCAAGTAATGACATAAAATGTTAGAACCAGCCAAATTCATAAATTTAGTCCCACATTGAATAAATTAAAAACTCCAAAAGAAAGCTCTTTTGATGAACTAAAGAATGTTTTCTGTAAGCATTATTAGCAAAATGAAGCAGCCAAAAATTTTGATAATGATACTTTGATAAATAAGCAAATGGAGGAAATGTTTTTTTTTTTTTTGCTTGATATTTCATAAGACATAAAAATAAATTTAAAAATTTGACTTAGAAGTCAAATAACTCAAAGCTTACTAACAAAAGTTGTTCAACCGTGAGTCAAACAAACTAACACTGTACCCTGAAGCCAGCTACCGTTCAGGCTTGTTTGGTGGCCCGGAGAAATTGAAGAAGTTAATTGCTTCAAATAAAAAAAACACTATTAAAAGATTAAACACTCAGATATTTTAATATAAACCTTCCTATACAGAAGTATGTCATGGCCAGGTGATCTACCGTAAGGGGTAGAAGCATAACCAGCAACAACTTAAATAAAAATTCACATAAAATACAGTGAGTTAGAACAATTTAAAAAAATATTTATGATTCTAAAAAAAAATTATGAAAACTATTTTTACTTATAAGCAGACAATTTACCTATGAATGATGATCCCAAAATGACCAGCTTCACATTTTCTGTTACTGAAGTACGAATTTCCTCTTTGTCATGAAAGCTTCTCAAGTATAAGACATTTTTTAGTTCTATACCTGGATAAGATGGCTTACGTGAACTGAAACACATTAACGTAATCAATATATTTAACTATAAGAACCTTTCTTTTATCATCACAAGCATGCGAACAGATATTATGTATGAATTCACATACAGTACAGACATTCATTTACACACACACATGTAGAAGTGTGCACATATATACACAAAAATACAGTTAGAGAATTATGTACTGGCGCTTTTACTCATAAAGTTAAAACTAATTTATCTCATAAAAATACATGTAACATAAAATTTTTTATTTAAAGACCTAAGAAATTTTTTCACTCAATTACCTTACATAACTGTTTTTCTTAAATAATATCTTGAACTCAAAATAATTACATTGGTACTTGAAAGAGTTTAAATGTTTCAGAAGGCTTAATACGTAGTACATACATGAGAGATTTTAATAAAACCTATGTATTGATTGAATAGCATTAAAATTAAAAAAATGTGAGAATTCTGTTACAATTCTGAATATTTAAGCAGTTACAGAAAGAATTTCAAAATAATAGGAAGTTAGTTACTGTATTTACTTGTGTAATTATCACCATTCCATTACAGTCACACCCAGGATTCGCATATATAATTTGGTATTTGTGATTTCCTTCATGTTTGTTGCACTCTACTGTCCACACACCAGCTCCCAGTCCCTTACAAATATGAATTTTTATCCATAAATATATAAATAATATGAGGCAGGTAACAAGCTGACAAACATACCTGGACTGAACTCTTACAGGCACTACCTCCAGGTGATAAACAATGTGTGTGGCAACTTGCGAGTAAAATTTTTGAAAGGTAACAGAAGGTGACACATTTTCAGTCAAAATAAGAGCTCAAATATACATAACATTTCATTATCGCAGCCAAACGTAGTAGTTAAACATGGGCTAGTATTCCTGTCACATAAATATCAAACTAGCAAATGTTACAGAAGAAGCTATTCCCACAGTTACAAACTGATTTTGCAGATTTAATTTTCTAGTACAATACTGCTACTTGCAATTTAAAACATTACTTTGAGATTGCTAGAGCCAAGATGTAGGGGATTGAAAATAGTTAAAAGGGTTAGGTCCACCCCAGCTATTAATCGGCCAAGGACAGGTGCACGAAGCACCTAAATGCTTTTAGGCTTTGGCATGACAAGACTTCACAACTGCAAATATTTTCACTACACCCCTCTTTACAGGCCATGAAGGACATCAACACAATCTTAATAAGACATACAACTGTTGGTTCTATGCTGATACACAGGTTACACAGTCAAGTTGTTACCTTACGCGAACGGTGCTGACAGACATATTATAAAACACATAAATATAAAACATAAAAGGTAACAGTTATGTTGTATTCTAGCTTAATACTCAAAGTAAACAGAAATTACATACAAGGTACACAGGATGTTAAAATATTCAATGCCCAAACTGATAGGGACATTGAAGGAGATAAATACAAATAAATTTGGCCAGATAACAAGATGTCAGAAACAAATAGTTTACGAGTAATGGGTATTCAGGGGTATCGAGTATGATTCAGAAGACAATGACGGTAATTGTTTACTGTACTTTATTTATTGAGCAATGTCACGATAAACGTTCAAAATTAGCAGCATTAACCTCCGCACAGAGTCGGTATCAATATAACAGGGTGTCCCGTGTTCGCTGGAATATGCATGGGTTGTACTGTGTGTGTTTGTATCTGCTACACATTCGTGCATCTACCTCCACCCCTAGTCAATAGGGGCAAAAGACACGTCCATGTTAATGTAGTCCCACAGTGAGAAGTAGAATGATGTGGGGTCCACGAAACTTGTTTGTAGGACTGGTGACAGCATGACAGTTGCAACAGCAACGGAGTTGCAGTGTCAACATGGAGCACTACACACGGAGAGAACTGCAAGACAAGCAATTTGTTTACAGTGCCGTTAAAGGCAACAGTCGAAGAGCCCAGCGAATCTACTGTGAGCATTTCATTGTACAACGATGTACACAGTATCGCAAATTTACTGCAATCCACGATCAACTTGGTCCGCAGGCCTAATGCAGGCAGAGCAAGTATAGTGCAGACACGAACCATTAAGAACAGGTGTTATTCCTCTTTGAGAACACTCCAGATGCAAGAACACGAGGAATTGCTGCCAAGCTCATTGTTCACCATAGTTTAGTATGGAATATGTTTCGTGATCAGCTGGTTCATCCATTTTGTTCTACGAGAGTACAGACCATGGGACCGGCTGACTATCCAATTCATCTTCAGTTGTGCATTGGTTTCTGCAACAGGCTCATGATGATCCTCTTTTTCCTGAATGTGTTATGATAACAGATGAAGCTCAATTTACGCGGGAAGGCATGTACAATTGTCATAACTCGCATGTATGGTTGGACTAAAATCCACGTACGACAGTTGCACATGGTCATCAGAGACATTTTGTAGTAAACCCGTAGGCTGGTATCGTGTGCGACAACTTGCTCGGTCCGCACATGCTTTGAATATATATAGGTGTAGAAGTCACACGCCCAGGTTAAAATATCTACGTGGTTTTCCGAGAGGAATGTGAAGTTGCAAGCTCGCCTGCCGCAACCGCCACAGTTGTTTGAGTGTTGACATAGAGCAAACCTAGCGGACAGTCTGACAATACCGTACTCTTTCCACCCGCGCAGAAGTAGGTACAAGACACCCCTCTTCCGATCTTACCCCCTCCCCTTAGCATCGTGTCTCCTCCTCCCAACAGAACCGGTCACTGACCTTGAACACAGCTCATCACTTGTCCTATGGCAAATAGATGCCTTGTTTAGTTATCCAATACGTTGACCGCAAGGTATTTAATTTTTGTGTTGAAGAAATATGAGTTACTATGTCAAAGGACAGCAGGTAAAAAAAGTTTGCATACGGGTTGTTCTAATGCGACAGACATTTGTACAAAAACAACAGTGTTTCGTTTCCCAGTGAAGCCCTTTGGTCCTTTTCAGTTCACACAGACAAATATCACTTAGGTGTAAATATTAACAATTGAAACGTTATGTTGAGTTTATACTAGTGGGCCAAAATTTTTCAACCACCATAAGTAAACAACACGTAAATTCAATGGCATTAATTTCGACCTACAGAAATTGGTAATATAGATAGTTAGTTATACAGTTGTATTCAAAAAAATTAATTTAGCGGAATGTAGTGATTTTGAGTGCATTTCAGGAGTGCTAAGGTATTAAATTTCTAGTTTGATGATCCTCTCAAATTTAATGGGTTAAATATTAATGTCTTGGTTTTTTGGCGGTGGGGGGAGCATTCTGTATTAACTTCTGTTCTTGAACACAAAATTCACTAATTAATTTAAAAGATTCTTCCATAACAGTATGTTGACATTTAATATAATATTAAAAATTTGCAACATGTAATCAATTCCTTATCTTTGGTAGGTCTATGTTGGTAACTTCGTTTTCATAAGTAACGGTTTGAATATGTTCTGTAAGACAAATGCACTACCTCCACAGGCCACCTAGTAATGGAAATTGAAATTTAGTTGTAAGAAAATTCGGTAACAAATGTAAGTATCTGGCTGTTCTTAGGGTTCTATAAGATTCCTCATTTTAAGCTTTTTTTAACCTACAATATATACCATCAGTTGTAAGAATGTGGCATTTTCAGTATTTTTTCTTCACTTTGCGAGTTGCGGAAGTGCCTAATTTAACTGAAATAAATACGGCACGAGTACGCATAGCGAACTCTCATGAAAATATTTAGCCCTTTGAGTATGAGTGTCAATCGTAAATTATTATAAAAAAGTAATAAATTACTTATGCTTGTGTACTGTTTAATACGAACAAAAATTTTAATATATGCATAAACTATTGTTAATACTCCGCATTTAACGAAAATGTTAGGAATTTCGTGACTGGTCAAAAATACAATACTGATATTTAGGCAAGTGTCCAGCGTCAAACCTGTACTTTTAAGACTGTATGGGAGACAAATAAAAGGACTTTGAGCTGCAAAATAATGTACAACAAAATATATTTCTAAAATAAAATATAAGTACATAAAACTAATTAAAACAAGAATTAATTAATTTTACTTTAAAACATGCATTAATTAATTTTATTTTAAAATACTAACTCTGGTTTCATTAACTCACTTGCTTCATTATCACACATATTTGGATAGCTCTCACACAAGTTATGACAAACTTGACCTGCTATAATGCAATTTTACATAAGCACATATACTAATCACATAGCAATGAGTTGTTTGCACCGAATAAAGCTGCAAATTTATGATCGAGTAGAGTGTATGCCTAAATTTAAAATCAAAATATTCATCCATTACGCGCGGTGCAGTTTCGTTTTAAAAGTAATGTTGCCTACGTAAAACGTACACTCTGTTGAAACTGTATACAGAAATATGTAAAAATTTATGGATAAACTATTACTAAAGCTTAACTGAACTCAGTATAAACCTATAGTTTATATAATCTGTTTATACTTGTGGTTTTGGTTTATTTATAGTAAAACGTTTATCCCAGGAACACTACTTGTATAGCATTCCACTCACTTATCATTCACTAACAACTTGATCTCTGAATTTTCGTGCATAGAAGTTTATTAATTTAATTTACAGATTTTCAGTAATTTAAAAAGCTATGAAATATAAACACAAAATTGTGAAAATAATACTGTAAGATCAGTAGATTATTTTTAATATTTTTAGATGCCTGGAGTAGGTTTTAATGAGTGGAAACGATAAACTTCTAAAGTTCAAATTACTTCCCTGACCTACTATAAAATTTGTGCAGATCATTTTGAACCAAGTCAGTTAAACTCACAAAATTATTTTCCTTGCCCTAGTATGTGTACCCCTAATTCTCCAACACAGAACATGTAACAGTTCCAAATCTTATGCGATACCAAACAAAATGAAGAATAAAACGTGCCAGAAAAAAGTGTGGGTATGTATCATACAAGCAAGTCTTCTAATACGAAATTGCCTGTGAGATTAATAAATGGCGACAATTTCAATAAACATGAAAAATAACAGCAGGATGACGACACTTCAAAAAACGCAAAGCTGAGAGCTACACGTCGAGAGTGAACATTGCATCTTAGTAGGAAACAGATCCAATTGCATTTTCAGTGAAAAAAGATTTTAAAAAAATACCTGTAGCTGATTTACTCTTGCAGCTGAAAGAGCATTCGTGGATGAGAGGTTTTGTTCGGCGCCTGACATCAAGGTCTGGTGAGGGATGAAATGATGCAAGTATGGAGCAGGGCAACTATTTCATACAAATATGATATTACGGGTTTTTTCCCACCGAACACCTTTAATGATTTTGCTCGACGTAGTTTTAGAAGCCCTGACAGAAACAGGTTTGATTATTTGTGTCACAGTTCGTACTCAGAGTGCTGCCAATCAGGTCATGGATAATCTGTTGTCTTAGGCCTAAGCTATCAAAAACCATCTAAACCTATGCATATCAAATAAGCCTCTGCGCCTCATTGTGGTTAAAATAATTCCATACAAAATTTTTGTTTTAGATTCAAACAGTAATTTTATTAATTATTATGTGCACAATCAGAACATAAGGCATCATCTTACTACAGAAATTACGTTTCTGGCAACAAAGGTCATCGTCTGAAAGCAGAATTCATCTGAAAGCAGCATCAAACGTGCTCAGAGACATTATGAGCTTCTAGTTACAAGTATTTTCGAAATGCTATAAAATATTTTGATACCGAAGAAAAGTATCTTCCATAATAGAGGCGCGTATGAAACAACAAACAAATACGTATTTTTCTAAATGGTTCAATACATTTCGGACACATGAGGAATGTATGATTCGTACTCTGATACGATGTTGTTTGCATTACCAAGTGACATCTATATTGAGACAAGTTTAGGACTCAAAACGAAAAAACAACAGTGATGCGAAGGAACATACTAAACATAAATAGTTAACCCTTTGAACAGTATGTTTTTATGTTAAGTTCAACACTCCAGGAGTGAGATTTTTTTTTGCCTTGCTGGAGAAAATAAAAATGGAATTATTTTAGTTTATGTGTATTGTTTTTTAAAAAATTATTATTTATTCAACCCTTTTTTGTTTACAAATAAAAAAAAGTGATTATACGTAATTATAATACACACATTACG
>PNEQ01123442.1:0-10714 GCA_003012365.1 Medauroidea extradentata
GACATATTGTTCAGGGAACTAACTTAAGTCTTGACATATTGTTCAGGGAACTAACTTAAGTCTTGACATATTGTTCAGGGAACTAACTTAAGTCTTGACATATTGTTCAGGGAACTAACTTAAGTCTTGACATATTGTTCAGGGAACTAACTTAAGTCTTGACATATTGTTCAGGGAACTAACTTAAGTCTTGACATATCGTTCAGGGAACTAACGTAAGTCTTGACATATCGTTCAGGGAACTAACGTAAGTCTTCACATATCGTTCAGGGAACTAACGTAAGTCTTCACATATCGTTCAGGGAACTAACGTAAGTCTTCACATATCGTTCAGGGAACTAACGTAAGTCTTCACATATTGTTCAGGGAACTAACGTAAGTCTTCACATATTGTTCAGGGAACTAACGTAAGTCTTCACATATTGTTCAGGGAACTAACGTAAGTCTCGACATATTGTTCAGGGAACTGAGTTTTGTTGGATCAATCTCATTATACAAACGTATTCATGGTTGCCTATACAAAACAGTTTTCTCGGGGCAGAACTAACGTAGCTGCAGCACCGGAAATGAAAACAACCCGACGTTCGAAGACCGAATTCCACTGGCGAAGTTCTCTCAGGACGCACGTCCGGGTGCGAGTCCACTGCTGTCCGTTATCAGCATAGCGCCAGGCGCCACACACACAACGGGCGCACCCCTACCGACAAATCACATTTGAAGCTCGGGTGGATAGGGAAAGGGTTGACGCGGAAAGGGGAAGTTTAGAGCTTTAAAAATCGCGCCTTTCCAATTCCAACCCCTCCCTCTCCGACCAACTCCCCGGGAAACAAACGTGGACTCACACCGAGGGGTGCAAATTGACGTTTCCGGCCAATCCGGGCGCGCGTGGGGTGCCCCTTGTCCAATTCCTGTCCCGCTTTACCGGCCATGCTAAAAGTCAGACCCACCCCTTCTTTTCTCCGGCAAACAACCCTCCTCCGCCCACAGTTTAATATTGCCCTCTGGCGCCCTCTTCATTTGTGTGTGCGAGACTCAGCTGTGCCAACGCCGACCGACGACGACTGGGAAAGGACTGGGGGGTCGACTGCCCCACGAAACAAAAATAAAAAAAAGAGAACGCGGAGCCTCTGCATTGTGGACGAACAAGGGGTACACGAAGGCTCGGGAATTCCAATAAACACACACACAAACCTGGTGGTCGCTGACGAGGCAGGAAAGCCCTCTTCCTGCCGAAACTTTCTCATCCCACTCCACAAAGACCATAAACTCCTCATTCACCCCGCGACATCTCCCTCTCTCGTGAAAAGAGAGAAATAGCCGTCGAAACCCGAGTCTTTAACACCAATAAACCTGCACACTCCAGTGCACTACATTTCCCGTACACTATTTCTGCCCATAGATAATGTTTTCGTTAGTATTTTTTACACAGTTTAAGGGGGAGCAAACCCGCAATTTTGGAATATTATTTATAACGTCTGCATTTAATTGCACCAACAAATTTTTTATAGTGTTTTACACTTCGACAAGGGAGACGAAATAGTTTCTTACATTGAATACAGTTGGCATGGCTCGACTTAAATTTCCTATGTGCTATACCTGTAACAATCCGCAGAAAAAAAATTGCTTTCTTCCTCCACAAGGTTACTAATCAAAAACTAAGGAAGGTAGTGGATTTGGTAAAGCTGGAAAATGTAATATCCATGTCATGTCAGACGGGAAATTTCTATAAATATAATAGTAGCAAAAAATTGAATTATAAGATATAGGTTCTGATCCCGCTTATGAAAAGTATTCGGGTGCACGGATAATGTAGCGTGTAATGTGTATTCTTGTCTACGCGAAACAGCTTAACACACATTTAAAAACTACGCTTCTTAGTTTTAAAAAAAATTAATAAAATCAGTGCATACTAGAAACATGATTTCCGGGCCTCTCAAAATGTCTAAAAACAGCATTTTCGACTGCTACAACACCGATAACACCACCCGAATTCGTGGAGTGCAAAACAAACTAGCATTGGTATTTACTTCATTATATCCCAAAATAACATTTTACGGTCACCGCTTTAAGTTTCATAGGAAAAAGACTACAACGAAAAAAACAATGCACGCCAGTTCGCCGCGCTGTGAATAGAGGCGATATGCTTCTCGTCGAGCATGTTGTACGCTGGCTCTCATAGCTCCGCTGTTCACAAACCAAACGCGGAAATTTGAAACCGGTACAGACTATTCTTAAGCGCATGAAATATATGCTGATCTGTCGGCCGTCCATTATGTAGCCGCCATAACACATGTTTGTTTCAATACAAGAACTTAATTATATTTCCAGGCAGCAAGTACGTATCTTCGAGTACGCATAAAATGGCCTTAACCCTCCAAGACTCGCGCTCCCTATTGAGACACGAGGACTCGCGGGTGGGGTCTCGGAGCCGCCACTGATTTTATTACATATGTTTACTTTAAGGCACTGTTACTGATAAACTTATTGAATAGAAAATGAAATTGTGGCAAAAATCATATATAGAAATTTATTAAATACTTATTGATAGCATAAACTGTAGACATCATTATTATATTAAAGTTTTACAAAACTTAAAATTAAACATTTTTCTTTCCACAGTAAAACCAATTTATACACCAAAAGTTAAACGAAGTATATAATTAAACCCAAATTAAAAAAAACCTATATTTATTCAAGGCTGTACAACATACTTGGGATGAAGAATACCAAGTAATAGAGATTTTTCTCTTTCACTAACATCATTTGAAGCATAAATGTCCAATTTTTCAAAATGTAAAAACGCTCACATTAACTTTATACAACTAAACCAATTTGCACACGCAAAGGTAAAATAAAGTACTGTACCTAAATAGACACAATTTTAATACCTAACTAAAAAGTCAAAAAATGTTTGGTATGGACAAAATATTTGTAATGAAGAATATGATATGTATCCATTTTATCTTTCACTAATGTTACCTGAAGCATAACACTATGCTTTTTCAATAAAACATCCTAAAATCATTCTTTACACAATAAAACCAATTTGTACACATAAAAGAAATATGAAACATGTAAATAATAAAACACTAAAATGCCAAATAGTTTTGAAATGCACAACATATTTAGAATAAAGAATATGATAAATTAAATTAAATTTTGTCTTTCACTGACATTACCACACTTCTGAGTATTCTCCACAATTTGCAACTTATCAGTTCACACACATCACCTATCTACCTATATAGGGTAAGCACAGCACACCTGTTTGAATGAAAAATTACATGAAAATGTTAAAACTTATGAGGTTGTATCATCTTCATTCGCGCCGACTAAAGAATCACATTCTATGCACCGTACTTTTGAATGTTCTCCACATATGGCTACTCGACAGCTCACACACCTCACCGATGTCTTTCTATTCTTTTTAGGGCAAAAGCCACAGAGCTGTCTCCCAGTGGTATTTTCCCGTTGCTTCTTTTTGGGTGGGCTTTTTTCTCTTCCAAGCTGACCTCTTATTTTTTCCTGAAGTCCTGTTGATAGTCCAGGAGTGTGAAGCCTCGATGCTAAATAGGGCTGAGTTAGATGAATACTCAGTTCTCTCAAATATTTCCGGCGCTCCAACAAGTGTTCTGTATTTAGCTTGTATATAATCTGGCTGTTGATTCCTGCCACATCCAGAAGACAATAAAACAATGCTAGTGGCCAACGGTTACCTACTCGGGCAACTGTGTACTCACTCTTCATTTTGTCAACATCAACACCTCCTTTTGTCATGTTATAAAAAGTAATAACCTCCGGCTTGCACCTGTCTCCACTCTCTACACCAATGTCATTACTGTCATGCATACTCGAGACTAAAATTAGATTTTTATTTTTTTTTGGAACATAAGATGCCATCATGTAAACATCTGTGAAGCCGAAAAGAGTTGAAAATACGGGTCGGTTGTTTTCTTTGAACTCTGGTGGAATTTGAGGTTTATTTTTCCTCAATGTGCCAACAACAGTTGTATTGTAATTTTGAATCAAATCTTCAACAATTGGAATTGATGTAAACCAATTGTCCATGGTCAGATTCCTACCAGTATGTATAATTGGCTCAATCATTCGTTTCACTACGCTCATGCTATCATTTTCTACATGGAAAGGACCTAAGGGCTGTTTTCCTGCGTAAACTTCCATTTTCGCAGGGTAAAACATGCGGGCATCAGTAAGAGAAAATATCTAAGCCCATATTTTGCATGCTTACTTGGTATGTATTGCCTGAAGACACACCCTCCACGGAAAGCTTGCAACAGTTTATCCAAGGTCACGTATTCCCCGACTTGAAAGCTTAGAAGACAATTCAAACTGAAATTTTCAAACATTTCTCTCACTGGTGCAAGGCGATCCAAATCTTTTCGTGTCTCGCGAGTTTCTAATCGTCAAATCTCAGAGCTGTGAGGAGTAGTAAGAACCGACGGTATGACATAACAGATCTAAACCGTACAATGCCGATTTCATCATCCCAAAGATCTCTCACATTTACATGAGACGATTTTAGACAACCAATTAGGTAAAGAAGACCAATGAGTGCCTTTACTTCCTCTAATGTCGTCTGCTTGCAATACCTTTCTCTTGAATATTTTTGAGCAAGTAACTTCAGTTTCTTATTTGTGTAAAAAGTAATGTTTTCCAGCATCTGGTCTGTAAAGAAATTGGAAAAACATTCCACAGGTGTGTTACTATTTTTTGCATCGCCTTTCACCCCAGGGAGATGTAGAACAATATTTTTTTTAGGCGTCCGCCTATTTTTTGGAAATGGCTTTTTCATAAAGAAAGTCTGTCCGTCCTTACCAAAAAAAAGTTCACACTCACCCTCAGAGTCTTCTTCGGATTCTTCACCTGACTGCTCAGTTTCGCTATAATGCTCGGAACAATCAGGATATTCCCCTTCACCCGAATTACTGCTGTTACTGTCAACTCCAAGTTGTTGTTCTTCTTCATCATCTAATTCCTTGAGCCACCGATACCATACGGCCGGATCAGTCGATTTTTCACTGGCCATGTTCACCACGAAAGTCACCAACACAAAGACTCGCGGGTTGGGTTTGAGCGCCGCACATCTGTCTCGAGGAGGAAAACATCTAATACTGAGCTCACTTGTTTACAGAACCGCACGAAATTCTTGGGGCAGGTAGGGAAAGGTTGGGAAGGAAGGTACCTACCTGGAGGGGCGGCACGAAAGTACCGTTATCCGCTTAGAGTGTAAGAAACAAATACGCTGGCGGCGCCGAGACCCCACCCGCGAGTCCTGAAGGGTTAAAGTAGTAAATACTGGTGGCATTGTATACTTAAAATCCCCTATGGAAATATTTTTGAACAATGCTAAACACCGTGAGAATTATTATCAAGAACAGCCACAACGAAGCCGCTAGCTGGCCATTGAAGTTTGCCAATACTAATGTTATTCACTGCTGCTAACTTATCACCGATAAAAGATATAGTACAACCTGTTCTGAACATTTGTGTCCCTCTACTTGTTAATGTAAAAAAAAAAACCCACGAGACTAATAATATATACACATGTAGTTTTTCCTTACGAATGATAGATAAACGCTTAAAACACTAACTGGTGAGTTCGCAAAAATATTGCCTAGGTTTGCTGACATACGTATTTTTTCCCAAATTCACTTCAAAAAACCTACGATCTTAAACTGATGTTTCTAACGCTGAGTTATGTACCATGCCCTCATAATGTCTGGAGACTAGTAGTGACTGTGAATTCATTTTTAGATAAAGGTGCGAGCGATGTGGGGATTGGTGATGTGTTGTCACAGATTATGGATGGGAAAGATAGGCCATTAGAGTATTTCAGCGAAGTGTTATATAAGCCAGAAAGAAATTAGTGTAACTCGCAGGGAGCTTCTGGCAATGGTCAAGTCTATTTCACATTTCACCATTACTAATATGGAAGGTATTTTATTCTGCGAACAGATCATGCATCGTTACATTGGTTACTGCGATTCAAAAACACAGGACAGATAGCTAGGTGGATGCAACACCTCCAAGAATATGATATTGAAATACAGCACAAGCCTGGTCGCTTACACAACAATGCTGATGTACTGTCCAGGAGGCCCTGCGAGCTAGTGTGCTTTCATTGTAAGCGCCAAGAGAGGAAGACACCCACTGCTCGCAGAACAAGAATCTAAGAGTTAACAACTGAAAATGGACCTTCTCCATGGTGTGATGAAAAGATTGGCGAAGATCAGAGAAAGGACCCTGCTCTTAGGCTAATAATAGAATGGAAGGAAAAGGGACATCGCCCAGAGTGGGCCGAGTTATGTGATCCAAGTACTACAACTAAGGCACACTGGGCACAATGGGATTCTCTAGCTCTGAAAAATGGTGTCCTGTACCAAAACTGGGAAAGTGCAGATGGCAAACACATTTACAGATGGTACTCCCATAAATTAAGAGTTCCACAGGTGCTGAAGGAACTTCATAGTTCAGCAGATGGACATTTTGGAATTAAGACTCAACAAAGTTAGATTGCGATACTATTGGCTACATTGCAGGGACGACGTCGAGAGGTGGTGCAGAACATATGATGCCTGCACAGCAAGGAAGGAGTCCCTTGTCAGTGACAAAGGAAGAATCGGTACCTATTGGTACTGCAAGACTACTTCAAGTGGCCTGAAGTCATACCAATATCTAATCAAGAGGCTATCACTGTGGCCGATGCTTTAGTGGAGCATGTATTCAAGGTTCGGAGTACCACTCGAATTGCACTCCGACCAGGGCCGCAACTTTTACACCAAGTAATTCCATGAGTTGACCAAAATTCTGGTAATGAAGACACGGACTACACCTTTGCATCCTCAGTCGGATGGGATGGTCGAGCAGCTAAACTGTACCTTGGAACAGTATCTGTCAATTTTTGTGGCAGATAATCAAAAGGATTGAGAGTCCAAGGTGCCCCTGTTCCTCCTCGCCTATAGACCTCCTGTCCATGAAGCCACAAGGGTAACACCTTCGAAGATGATGTTAGGGAAAGAGCTTCACCTTCCAAACGATCTGATATTTGGGAGACCAACAGAAGTACAACAGTCTGCTGCACAGATGGTGTATGCCGACGAACTGTGTCGCAAATTGTACACAGTCCATGACTTTTCTCGGTAACATTTAAGAGTCAACAGCGACCGGATGAAAACGAGGTATGATCGGAGGGGACCTGAAGAGATGTTTCAAGAAAGGCAGCTAGTGTGGTTGTATAACCCATAACGACGAACTACAGAAATGCTGGTAAGGCCCTTACCAGATTGTGTCAAGAAGGTAATGACGTGGTTTTGTGGATTGTTCTGGCAAGAAAACCCAAGGTTGTGCATACTGACAAGACTAGATAGACTAGATAGACCAGAGACTTGTGTGTGCTCGGTACTAACAGACCTGAGGAGGCAGTGTTGCGAGCCACGACTATCTGTCTGAGCAGAAAATACAGCAGAGCTAAGAGACCTCCGATTCCATTGTACAGCTCGTGTTACCTTTTGTGGTGCCACGATAATTGGCAAGCAGCGCAAGCTGATATAGTAATGATAAGAGTAAGGAGGTTCGGCATGCATTGTGCTGCTCATGTTACCTTTTTGCGGCTCGCGACAGTAGCCACCTGCACGTCTATTCTAATGACAGCAGTTATAATGGTCTGGAGTATTCATGTGTGTACTCTATCCTGCAGGATAATGCTTCACCCAGATACATCCTTCTAGGAGCTTTGGAATAAAGACTTGCCGAGAGAACTCAAGACGTTAGAGTAAGGGTGTAAAAGGTAACTGCGGCAGAGACAAGGCATAGTTTTTGCCCGGCAGGTGTCTGGTGCAAGTTGATGTGATAGTGACGAGTGGCGAGAAGTACTGGGTTGCGATGAATGTTCGAGGACGTCCGGCGAGGTTGATTGCAGCAAGTAGCATGACAAAGGAGCTTCTGAGCTACAAGAGGTTCATTGGTGCTCGTGCTAGGACAGTGGGTCCACCATTTGTAAATGGTGGCGAAACATTTCAAGAGCTTGTACATAGAACTGCGACTATATGTAAATAGTAATTTGTGTGGTTTGCTGATTTATTTAATAATAATAATTAATTATTACCGACACAAAGATTAGTTTGGTGTACATAATAGTTAATAACTTAGGTTAACTTTATTTTATTTTACCACAGACCTCCATCCATCAATGAGCACTTATAACAATATGTTAAGTATCTTATAACTAAAAACACTAAAACAATTATTTATATTATATTAATATTTTCCATGTAGTTTTATGTGGATTATTTTTTAACGAATTTTAAATTTCATATAAGTAGCTCATTACTATTGCTAATATCAAATTAGTAACGAATATTTATGAAGACCAATGTTTTTCAATTAATACATGTGTGTGTATTTTTTGAAACTATTAGTATGTGTGTGTGTTAGTACAATATTTTTACTGTGTCTATAGGAAAGAGCTGTGTGACATATTTATCAGTGTTTTAAAATAATATTTCAGTTAGTACCAGAAAAGATAATTAAATAGTGACTGCATTTGGTGTTAGAAAAGTGTGTTCTGGGGGAGGAGGGGTGTGCTAGTAACTAGCTTCTCTTTTGAGCTTTTATATCAACTGTTCTTCACTCAGTGCTCAAGTCACTCATTTCTGCAATATAAAGTAACAGTCATGCCTCATGTTAAAATTAATTTGAAGATGTGAATCTGTTTACGTGTGCAGAGGGTTTTGCAAAAATTAAGCAATATCAACATGGTGATTTTATCAAATAAACAGAGTTTTTTTATAATTTACCATTCCAATATGTAATTATTTATAAAAAAAACATGCTAATGAAAATGTACCTGTGCCGAAGAAAGGAAGGAAAAAGTACGAGAAACAGATCAGGCGATACAAGCGGTTGCTATATTTTCTGTGCAATCGTGTTACAACAGTTATAAATATATTATTGTATGAATCGTTCAGGATACAGTGAGCATTAAAGATTTAACCTTTGAAAAACATCACTAGCCGTTACTGCATATAATTTAATATTAACAACGGTTGCCATGTCGCTTGTATAGTTGGCAGCTAATTGCCGTGCATAGTCCCGTGTATTTTCTTACTAATATGCAACAATTCTGAAATAAAATAAAACGTAATTTGACATATTTGTTTTTATATGATTAACAAACTTCTCGTAATCAAACTATATAGGTTCCTACCGACTGCACAATTTGTCTTAAACACGCTGACGTGTTCAGAGGGGTTAGGCATTTCTCATCGTTTGACGTTATGCACGGAAAGATATGAATTGGCTGAAAATAGAAATTTAGCAGGGCTTAGAGTGCTCACTTCATCCCGAACCGCATATAATAGGTATGGTTGGTATACGAGTATAGGATAAGATTCAAACGTTACAGAAATTATTTCTTCCTGAGCTCAATTTAAAGACACTAAGTAGTGTGCTTCTGTAGTGTTTTAATCCATGCGGGTACAGCACTGATCCAGTCTACTTTTTATCACGCAATATGTTGACAGCTACGTATTTCAAGAGATATTACGTCTGTAAGCCATAAATTTGTTTTGGTGATTCCGAATGTATTGGTTACAATTTTTTTCCCATCGCTATGAAACAATGAAAAACGTTACAGCTACAGGTAAGGCATTAAAAATGTGCAATGTTTATGCACAAAATATTATTTCCAGCTTTTAGAGCAATACGAAGCTCAGGTCACGCAAACCTGTGTGTTTTTGTGTACTGCTTTATTCCACTGAGTAAGTTACAAATAAGGAAGGTAAAAATATAACTGAAAAAAATTTATTTCTATATTCTTGCATTTCAAGCATAAAACATGCAATACACCCCTCAAGCATAAGCCCCATATCAAATGCATACAATATAAACTGGTACTTATTGAATGGAAAATTTGACACTTATTTAAATGAATTATGTTTTTTTTTTTTTAATGTTGTACATTTGATAACAGTACACTACAATACTACAGTCGCTATATAATTACATGATAAAAAGTGGAAGTAGACGTATGCATGCGCAACATTGTTTGAGAAGCCCGGGACTGGGTGAAAAATCAAAACCTTGAACTATAAAAAAGCAATTACAAAGAAATTACTTCTTTATTCTATGGACAAACACTGTCTCGGGGAAAGAACCTACCTCACGCTTCAAATGCGTTGCAGTGTGTTCGTAAACAGGTTTTAGACCAAGTCGGAACCTAATTTTATCACACTATGCTAATTAATGAGCACTGTTTCTAAGCCCTCCAACATGGCTTTTCAGACCACCATACTTAAAAATGAATTAACTGGAGATATGTGAAACTCAGGTTGCGAACTGCACTGAACTTTGCTACAGACTTTCCACTAATAAAATTATATTGTCACCGCTTATTGTCCCACAGTAAAAACAGTTCGGCGAGAACCTTGCGCGCTAGTTCAGCGCTTGGATCTTTGAGGCGACGCGGCATTTTATGCGCGCTTTAAGGACGCCCTTACTAAGGCACTATAAAGAGTGGGTATAATCGTCCGCCATTTTGGGTCTTTCGGAGCTAGCGCAAGCCGATGCATGCTCGCGCGCCCCAAAAGCCTGACAAACTAAACTCATCATAAATCTAAAACTATTCAGCCAAATGCATTCAAAATTTTTATATTGCATTTAAGAACTATGCTGCCAATGATAATGTAGGTCAAAT
>PNEQ01123443.1:0-10714 GCA_003012365.1 Medauroidea extradentata
TACCTGTTACAATAAACCTATATTTCCTTAAAATAATGTACCACTTTGTAATTAAATAAGATTAAAGACAGTTTTAATCCAATTTTTTGGGTTTAGGGGTCAGAATCGGCCAAATTCGGTTATAGCGAAGACACGGCTATAGCGAAGTTCGAACCCAGAACCATGACATTTCGCTATAACGAGACTCTACTGTATTTGCGAATCGAGTAGCTTGGCTTTTTTTACACACTGGCTTGGCATTCATGCGTGCTTCATCAATGTTAATTAACTCAGTGCAATTGGTGGTAAAATGACAAACTGAATTAAGTACATAATACTTTTATTGTGTATTATAATTAACAACTTTACTAAGGTAACATAAACCAAACTGCAATAAAAACAAACAACAAATTTACTATTCAGATCCAACCCCATGAGGAAAATATCAAAATAAGGTAGGTAATTAAGTTATCTAAGTCTTTATAGGCGATTGCACAGCATATGCTTATATCAGTACAGATAACATAGGCATTGTTCTTCTTTGGTAGAAAATAACTTATAAATTCTCATGCAAGAAGACCAACTCCTCTGTATGTTCCTCTGTTAATAGTGTTCGTTTGGAGGTAACGATGTTGCCTGCTTGAGAAAAAACATGTTCACATGCAGCACTAGTTGCCAGAATTGGCAGGTATTTCCGAACCACTTTTTTCATCGCAGGAAATCGTATAATGTTTTTTCCCCACCATTTTCATGGATCCTCAGTCCTTAAAACGGTTTTTTCTGCAAGATATTCATCACTTGTAGTTTTGCCAAATTGACTTCCAAAGAGGAGTCTGAAATGCTGGACCTGCTCTCTACATTTTGCACTGCATCATCAAATGTTTCCCACAAACTGCATGATAGTAAGGGTTCAAGAGTACTAACTAGAACTGAGTGTATTTGACGTGAAGCAGTTATAGTGATGCATTCTTCAACCTCAGATTTAAGTTTTTGATGTGCAACAATCTTCTCATGTTCAGGAAGAATTACATTTTTGAAACGAGGGTCTACAAGCATTGTGTTACAACGCAAAAAAATATTCAGGTAGTTTTTACAATATTATTTCTTGCCCAAGTCATTTTTACATATCAACAAAACAAAAGTTCTTAACTTGTATCCATAGAACATGACATAGAAATGTTATTGCTTCCAACACCCCCCTCAATAAAATTATTTTAATTTCTCTTTAATTGCAAACACTTTTAATTGAACAGTCCCTTTTGGACACAAACTATTTAACAAAAAAATAAGCACTATTGCAAGACCCAAAATAAAAAAAAATATTACGCCAAACGGATAACTCACTCAAGACCCATTTCTGTAATGAATTTAGAAAGAAGAGTTCTACTTAATGGTTTTGTTAACGCATCTGCAAGCTGGTCTTGTGAGCATACATACTGTATATTGATTACACCCTCACTGATCTTCTCACGAATGAAGTGGTGACGAATGTCAATGTGTTTGAGACGTTTATGGTTTTCTGGGCTTTTTGAAACTCTAATTGCTGCTTGGTTGTCTTCATATATCCATACTGGTTCCTTTGCGTTTGAAATATCCAAGCCTTGTACAACACCTTGTATCCAGCATGCTTCAGCGGCTGCACAACTGAGAGCTATGTACTCGGCTTCAGTTGATGACAGGGCCACAGTTGTTTGTTTCTTTGAAATCCACGTGACTGTGCTTCCTCTCAGTTGAAAATCGAACCCTGATGTCAATCTTCTCTCTTCAGTGTCTCCTCTCCAATCAGCATCTGCATATCCGCAAAGTAGTTTTCCTGCAGTCTTGACGTCTGTACACTAGTTTCAAATCCAAAGTTCCTTTTATGTACCTTATAACACGCTTCAAGGCAATCCACAATTCTGTACTTGCTCTGTTTTGATATCGACTTAAGATACTTCCTAGGTCTGGCCTTGTACCGACAGCTACGTATAGAAGACATCCTATCAGTTGTCAACATTGAGTTTCTAATTCTTTGTTGCCTTCTTTAGCTTGACAGTTTATTCTAAATTATGGATCCATAGGGGTTGAAACATGCCTACAGTTTTCCATTCCATATCTGGTCAGTAATGATTTCAAAAATGGTGTCTGATTTATGAGCAACGTTCCTGACTTCAAGTCGTGTGATATACAAATTCCTAGATAATTTGATGCCAAACCTAAATCTTTCATTTTGAAGTTGGTGGCCAAACATGCTTTAAAATTTTTGATCTGGTTTTCATCATTTCCTATAGTCAGTAAGTCATCCACATATAACAGTACGTATAATCTTTTCTCACGAGTTATTTTGGTATAAAGGCAGTAATCTTTCTTTGACCTTTCAAACCCTTCCTTCTCAAGCACTTGATTGAACTTATCATTCCAACATTTAGGTGATTTCTTCGGTCTGTATATGGATTTATTCAGTTTGACTACTGTAGTTCTGTCCCAGTTGAAATCCTCATGCGACAAGTCGTACTTTGTACTGTACTGGTTTGCCACTTTCGTCTCGCTTTATCTTGAATACCCACTTGCTTCCTATGATACAACTAACTGTTAGTTGGAGGCATGACTTCAGTTCATGTATTGTTTTCTCTTATCGACTTCAGTTCAATGTCAATTGCTTCCCTCCACTTATCGCTTTCATGACTTTTCATTGCTTTTTCATAGGTTAGATTTTCATCAGCAATAAAAAAATTTGTATGAAACTCGCTCAAAGTACTTGGTTTTCTCAATTTAGCTCGATCTCGCAGCTCATGGGCTTCTTCTTCTATACTTTCGGAGACTTCTATTTTCTCTTCTTCAGAGTTATTGTCTATACAGTTTGGTTTAATAGTCTCTTCCTCTAGACCTTCTGACAGTATGACTTCATCATCTTCATTTTCCAAAGAATTCGAAACACTGACTGGTATTTCTGTTTCTTTCCTGATATTATCATCTTGCTTAAAAATAACATTTCGTGAGATTTCTATTTTTCTTTTGTTGGGTACATACACTCTAAATGCCTTTGAGTTTTCTTCATATCGTACAAATAGTCCTTTTTTTTACTTTTGGAATCCCACTTCTTCCTTTTTTCTTTCAGAACATGCATGTACACATCAGCTCCAAATACTTGAAACTCTTTGATGTCATTATCTGATTTAAACCATAGTTCATGTGGAGTCTTTCCTTTAACAGAGCTTATACCTGTTCTGTTGATAACATATACAGCTGTGCTTACAGCTTCAGCCCATAAAATTTTATTTAAATTTCTGGCCTCAAGCATTGTTCTGGCTGCTTCAACAATTGTTCTTATTTCTCTTTCTATCTTTCCATTTTGTTCTGGACAGTATGTTGCTGACTTCTGATGTTGTATACCTAACCCTTCAAGAAGTTTTCTCATTTCTTCACTTCCTAGTTCTGTGTCGTTTCCTGATCATAAAATTTTTACTTGATTTCCTGTATCATTTTGTGCTAGGTTATAATAAATCTCTCAATCTTTTCTTTAGCTTCTGATTTGCATTTCAGAAAATATACGTATTTGTACCTTGAATAATCATCTTTCAATAACAAAAAATATTTTGAGCCACCCAATGACGTAGGTTCCATAGGCCCACAGATATCGGCGTGGATAACTTCACATGTCTTGGTGGTTTTGTTATTACTCGCTGGAAATGGCAGTCTCTTCTGTTTACCTTTGACACATGCTTCACAGAAGAAATCCTCTTTGTTCTGCACAGAGATACCGTGATGTTTTAAAATGTTATTACTTGTTCAATATTCTGATGTGCTAGTTTTTCATGCCAGCTTTCTATGGAATTCCCAGTAACAATACTAACATTTGCAATATCTGACACATTCCTAAACATCATTTTATAAAGTTTTCCTTCTTGTGATCCAAGTGCACAAACTTTGTCTGATTTAATGAACTCACACTTTCCCTCCTTCCATTCAATTTCATAACCTTTCTTCAATGTAGCACTAACTGAGAATAAGTTGAATTTTATATCTGGGATAAGTAACACATTTTTAATCTCAGCCATATGCCATGTTTCGCATCAAAAGCTTGAACTTTTACTGTGCCAGTTCCTTCAGCAACTAATATTGATCCATCACCAATAATTATATGTTTTTATTGATTCAAAGTACAAAAATCTGAAAACTGGTTTCTTTGAGAGCACTTGTGTTCCGATGCACCACTATCAACGTACCAGCTCTGATTTTCTGCACTTTTACTCATTGCTGTACAAATAAATGCATTTACATTTCTCCCTTTTGTTTTGTGACAAATATTATCTGAAGAAAGACCATGTTGTTTCAAGCGACCTGCCAACTCTTGAAGCTTTGAGACAAAAACAGCCATGCCTTCCCCTTCATACTTAAGTGTGAAAAACTTATGCTGCAGCTGGTGCAAACTAATTTCAGATTGCTGTTCAAAGATAGATAGTAGCTTGGCCTACATCTCAGTCGCAGACTCACACAAAAAAAGGTGAGTCATAGGCCCTTCTTCTAACCTAGTAACAATATCATCTTGAACCTTGCAGTCTTTAGATATCCATTCTTTGACTTGTTTGCTTACCTCCGACTGTGAAGTACCATCTTCAACTCCAGGTTTTAATTCAGCTCCCGCAACTACATCAAATAATCCTCTTGACTTCAAAATTACCATTATTTGGAACTTCCACACGCTCCAATTGGAATCACCTACCAGCTTAATAAAATTAGATTCCATGATGATTGCTGTCTACACCCAAACAACCTTGACACAAACGTTCATGAATCTTATAATAACCAGCAAAGAAAAATATTATGACACTTGTTCAATGTCATTGTCTTACTACCTGGGAAGGATGATGCTCTGGGCCCATAACCTGTTAAAAGTAAAAAAAAAATATTCAGGTAGTTTTTACAATATTATTTCTTGTCCAAGTCATTTTTACATATCAACAAAACAAAAGTTCTTAACTTGTATCCATAGAACATAACATAGAAATTTTATTGCTTCCACACATTGACATTAAATGTGTTGGATTCTCTTGAAAATAAGTTTCAGGGAATCTTGTTACTTCAGTGAATGCTTTCTGAATGTTTCTTGCAAATGTAATACCAGATGATCCTTCTTTTTCTAAAATAAATTTTTATGTTCATTTGCTTTAATCCGTAAACAATTGGTAGGACCATAGAAAGAGTTGGGGTGGTATCGAAGCATACTTGCACTGTTGCTTGATGGAGTGGCTGCAGTTGAGAAATGTAACTCTCTACCAAGCAGTTAGTGAAGAAACAGAACAACGATTGCAGCTAGTTCTGCATTTATAGAATTTTTCATGTTGTATAATCTGTCCAACATGAGAGATTCGCTATGCCACTTTGTCCACACATTGTGAATAACTTCCAATAATTTCTCACCAGTGACTTTTTTTAGAGCAGGAAGTCTTTCTGTAGCCTGTGCAGTTATGTTTGTAGTGCCCGACAGTAGCACAACATTTTGCCAGAATTCTGTCTATGCCATCAGAAAGTTTTTTGGCATCTGATATAACTAATTGCAGTGTATGTGCAAAGCATGCTAAATGAGTCAAGTTTGCTTTTACTATATTTGCAATATTACTTGCATTGTCTGTAACAATAAAAATTGGGACTGTGGTTTCCAACAATTCATACTCCTTAAGAATATATTTTATTTTTTCATTAATTTTTGCACTGGTATGACTACCCTGGAAAATAAGAATTTGCTGAAAGAAATTTTTTCAGGGTGAAATCTTGGTTAACATATTGCAGTGTCACCGACATTAAATTTTCATTAGCCTCTTAAGTCCAAAGGTCAGAGGTCATACACAATGAAGCTACATCTTCAGTGTTGATGTCTGCCTTGATAACTACACAAACCTGGCTTTTTGTTTTTATGTGTACTGAAGGAATCAAAGTGTTGTAACATCTACCATCAACATACACTACACTGGAGATGCTACAAGGTGAAAGGGAAAAGTTTAAACATCGTAGATTTAAATCTCCAAAATAAGAAGGTATTTTTCTAAAAATCTACAATGTTGACCAAATATTTATTACTGTTATACAAACTGATACTGATACAAGGTAGTTATAAATATTACAATCCACCTAATTCCAATACTTATTAAAAGGGTACCCCTAGTAATATATCAGTTCTTTTGGGGTACAAGATTATATGTAAAATACTGTCCGTTACATTTCTTTACATATTGACATATTTACTGAAATCCAGCAATTTCTTGAACACACAGGTTTAAGGTGAATACTCGTGAAACAAGATATATCAGTCTACTTGTGAAAGTATAATTCAGGTGCGCATGGATGAGTTCAAATGTACAACATATGTGGTGACTTCATAAAGTCTTACCGCACCATATGTATCTGTGACATGACCTGCTTCAAGCAGAACAATGTAATTTTCAGGAGTTAGTATCGGAACGCAGAAGTCAAATGCCCAGGCAAATCAGGGAATCAGAGTAGCAACGTTTACCTCAAAACTTGCTTGTTAATCTTATTGTAAAGCACCGTGTGAACAACCTCATGCTATAAAGCCAAACGTAACTTCATGCACCACAGTATTAACAGCTTTCCGCCCACACGCAATTTCACGTTACTTCGCAAGCTCGCAACGGTCTGTCCTAAAGAGGTAACCTCCCCTATACCGTCAGCTTGACACCAAACATGACCTAAAGTCAAAGGAATTTCTCCACTCTATTTTTTCCTATTCTTCACACTAGTCTACTCGCGAAGTACATGCGGCTTCAATATAAATACTCGCAGCATAGACGGTGTCTATGTTCCTTAATATCGTGACCCTGGTAAACCTAAACATAATATATGCTCTTTCGCGTGCAATACACAGCGTACAACGCCAACCTCGGCCCGGTATCACTGTGCCAGGCTCGCAAACCACCGGCGCCGGTATTCAGCTGGCCGCGCGGACACAACCGCCCCCAAGGTCACGCTTCTCCAAGCCTAGCCTGCGACACTCCTCGAGCAACAACTCACTGCACAGCCAAGCTGCGCATGCACAAACCCTCGCCGCCCACGTGAAAAACAACACCTGCATTATACCGTGCCGGAATTCTGGTACACCCAAAACATAACGTTAAGGCAACTTAGTGCCCCAAGTGGTGATCACACAAGTGGTCACCACAGTATTTGCAAAATAATTCCTTCCAGGAAGATCATATTCAGGAGCAGCCAAATTCATCAGTTTTTTGAACTCTGGTTCACATACAATGGAATATGAATGGTTCCTTTTACAATCCACCTTGCCACTTGATTTGACAGAGCTGTAGACTTTGCACGTTTCCTTGGCCATTTTACTGAAGAATGCACAAACATATTCATGGATACTTGTTTGGCCAAGTTGCACCCAGGGGCTGATTTTGAGGACTTTTTTGAAGTTCTATCATCAACTTCTTTCTTCTACTGTGCATGTTTGGATGGGTGTTTGTTCTCTAGGTGTCGAATCAAGCTAGTAGTTTGGCCTGTTTTAGTTTTCAATACTTGGTTGCAGTAGTTACAACTTGCTGTAGCTTCACCAGTAAAATTTTTACTCTTACAAAAATAATTCCAAATTGAATTGTGCGTAGGGAAGTAGGTTTCTTTCCGTATTTCTTTCTCCATGTCATCTTCATCACTAGTAGTACCGCTGGAATGTTCCTCCCTGCACAAGGACCGCTTTGGTATTCTATACATAGGTGACTATTATTTTGTTACACATTACCAGATAAATTTAAAACATACACAGTAGCGTCAACGTATATTCTTACTTCACAGTATTGTTTCCCACTTAATTCTCTATAAACATTCGCGTTAGTATAATGTATAGGTCAACAAAACAAGGAAAACGTACGGTACGGCAAGCAAAGTATCAGTGTTATGTTTTGTTTATTTTTTATTATACCATAGAGTACGTATGAAAGATAGAAGACGTAGAATCTAAACGTGCAAGTTCAACAGGGCATGTTCCATATGTTGGTTCTTGCAGTACATTTTTTCTCCACCGTATGTTACGTGCGCTGTAATGACAGTTGAGTATCAAAGTGTTATATACAGTCTACTGTGTACAACACTGTAATCTTAGCAGAAAACGTTTGTTACGTTTGTAAATAAACGTTTTGTCGTTGAAAATTATATGCTACGGAAATTAATTGTTTTAAAAAGCAAGATGCGTCAAGACATTTTGAAATATATTTGCAAGAATTATCACTGTGTTATTTTTAAGCTTATGGTTCTCAACTATGCCAAAGCAAACAATAGCGCGGCCTCAAAATATATTAGGTTTGTTTTACTCGCCGTGACCTGGCGTCTCTTTTTGCTCTTTCAGCTCCCGGGACACTCCTAGGCATTTTACTTACCGGAAACAATATGGCGGGGGTCCGTTTTACTCGCCAGCAGCCCTATTCTGTATGGCCGAAGCAAAGTCCCGTCATGAAGTAATTTGCTTTACTTCGGCTGTCGAAATAGCGTTTCGTTTCTCGCAATTGATTCTGTACGCCACAGATTGCTTTCGACGCTATAATTTACTTCTGCGGAAAATGTTGCTTCTATGAGATACCTTCAATCGTTTTGCTTTGACGGTGATCGTAGGTTGGCTGCCCTTTTGTCAGAAAATTACTCTATTTAGGCCTTATTCATAGTCGTGAGATAGTTCCGAGATGATCCTGAGATCATCTTGCGCCAGTTAGTCCAGGGTTGGTCCTGATTTAGTCCGGACCAAGTGTTACCTTATTCATAAACGCCAACTAGCGCCGGGCTAGAGATAGTCGCGGGATCAGCCTTGTACACTGTTGCCAGATGCTTCGCGCATGCACACAGCATGTTTTAACACACGGGCAAGCATTCGCGAGTGAAAATAATTTGAATTACGATTACGTTTACCCCGAAATATTGTTTCAGTTATGTCATATAGAGAATATATTGTGCGATGTTAGTACATTTTGTATCAATAAGCCACTTTATTAAGATAAGCTGAAAAATAAAAAATTAAGTGAATTTTTTTACAGATAGCACTATTAACGTGGCTGTTGTAGAGCAGTGTACGCTTTCGCTTTCTAGAGTCGTGAGATCGAGGCTTTCGTGAAACATTTTTTTTTAAATTTCTTAAACTACTAAATTAATAGACACAGGATACCGAAGTTGTATTTATTTAATTGATAATACGTCCATACTGACAGTAAAATCATACACAAAAATTTATATGTGGTAAAAAAATATCCTTTTAAAACAATAATTTAAACTTCTGTTGATGAAACATGAGAAAGAATGGGGAAAATAATCCGTGACACATATTGTAAAAGCATTGCAGAATTCAAAACTAATATATCTGGTTTATCTACACTACCTATACATAAACACGTATATTTCACTAGTCGAAATTTTATTAAGAACAATTTGTGCTGTGCCATTATGTAACGAACTAACAAGAAAATTTAACAGTAAAATTCCGCATAAAAACGTCGGAAATATTTATAAGAATATTTTGTGCAAATAGAGGTTTCTATAACAAAATATTACAGGATTTACTGTCTTGATGTAGAACGAATTTAACGTTACAGAATGTACAGAGTAAATGCACTTATAAAATAAGAAAACTACATTATTTTCTTCATGTACAATTAAAAACTAACAAATTTAAAGAACAAAAAAAAATCTTGCATCATGCGAGATTTGAACCCACAACCTTCGGATTACTGTGCCAGTGTCCTACCTCTGAGCTACCGAGACACTTTTAATAAAAGTGGATAATTAATATATACAAATGCATGTTGATAGTAAATATATAACGTATTTTACGCGAATCGTATATTTACGGTTTCATATTGCTAATAGCCATAATTCCCATCTTATTAGGCTTGATAAAATATTATTGCTGTACGTAAATGTCTTATACGATACAACAAACAGGCAATACGAGATTTTTTGCTCACAAAGTTTGAATTTGATCATTTTAAATTAAGTAACTAATGCCTATTACTAAATAAATTATCAGTGTAGACGTACAATCAGTTTTTAGTGTAAAATATCCATTATATTCCATAAGCTGCATATATAAAACAGACGTCGTCTTATATTGTAATGGTCCGCCATGTTAATTTTCGACTTAGCCCATCGTTAAACCTACCCTTGGTCCGGACTAAAAGTTAGACCGGACTAACGCACGATGATCCTCGGACTAGCGATAGTCCGCGTCTATGAATAAGACAAAAATTAGTCCGACGATAATCCCGCACTAGTCCGGGTCAAAAACGACTATGAATAAGCCCCTTTATGATGAAATCGAGAATCATTTGCGGTGCGTAAGTTTGCCATTTTTATTTTAGTTCGCGTTATCTATGGTTCTGCGAGTATAAACAACGAAGCACGTGGCAGCAAGGAAGTAATGGATAGTATAGGTGATTCGGAATAAAGTGAACACTCAAAAAAGCCCTGATTAATTTCTATTTCCTGCCAGTTTATATCTTTCCGCCGATGTAAACACAAATAATGCCACGTGCTTTTATTTACATAGGGTCGTGCAATGTTTACAACTACAGTGAAACTTCCCTTAGCGGACACTTCCGAATAGCGGACACTTCCGAAAAACGGACATTTTTCCAATCACCGGCAGATTAACATGGAGCCTTATGGAGAAATACTCTCCAAATAACGGACATTCTTATTAACGGACGCGGACACATAATAAGTAGTGAATAACGGACAAAATGCGCAAAAAAGGGGCGCGAAA
>PNEQ01123444.1:0-10714 GCA_003012365.1 Medauroidea extradentata
AGAGAGGTCGTTTGCAATTGATGTTGTTTCACTAATGCTGTATTCAAATAAGAAAATACACGGGACTACATGCAGTTATTCGCTACCAACCATACAAACAAAAATGTAACTGTTGTTAATGTTGGCTTATATGCAGTAACGGCTAGTGATTTTTTTCAAAGGTTAAATCTTTAGTGCTCACTTTATTCCGAATGGCCTTTACGCTAGTTTAGTACTTCGCGCCTAGAGGCGTGTTATATTCGACTTATCGCCTTCCACGTCTCCGTGCCTCGACCGTCAAAATAAAGTTAAGAGTCTACTAACTCTTAACAGCGCCGCCTACCTGTGTGTTAGACCATGGACGTCTCTAGTAGAAGGCCGGAGTCTTGAATGTGGCAACGCTGCCGGTCGCTCATTGGCTGCCCTAGTCAGTGTAGACGTGTATACGCCACTAAAGTTGCATCTATACACGTTGCAGAGACTAGGGTGGCCACGAAGTGACAAGCAGTGTTGCCACATTCTAGACTCCGGCCTTCTACTAAAGACGGCTATGGTTATAAGCTCAGAAGAGACGGAGCTGTAAGGTCGACCTTGAAGCGCGCATTAAGTACCACATCGCCTCAACGAGCCAAGCGCTGAACTAACGTACCAGATTCCTTCCGATCCGTTACTACTACGTGACTTTCAGCGGTGACTGTATAATTTTACTGGTGGAAAGTCAGTAGCATAGTTCACTTCACGTTTATATCCGAGTTTCACAAACATCCGGTTATTACATTTTGAAAAACGGCAGTCTGAAAATGTTGTTTTTAGCTACGGGGCTCAGAAATAGTGTTTATAATTAGCACGGTGTCTCAACCGTGACATTCCTACCTTACCCGAAGTTTTTTTTTCGTCCAGGGCACAAGGAACACGTTTGGAATATTTCCGTAACAAACGTGTTTACAGACACACTGCAACGCATTTGAAGCTATGTAAGGCGTCGTCATTAAGTTGGCTGGTGGAGCTGCAGGAATGAATTATTTAACAAACATTAATTACAAACTGAGACTTTATTTTGATCCTCTCCTTGCGATGTAGCTTCTTTGTCTGTTCCACTTATTTGTCCGTTTTTTACTTAATGTGTGTTTAGGTAGTTTTCCTTATTTATTAATTTTCTTTTTAGTTTGTTGTGTCGTGTACAGCAGTTAACAATTTCAATTGAAACATTTCAAGTTTGTGTTGAATTACGGACATTACAGTCACTTGTTTGCCTTGTATATACTAACAGAAATATGACAACGGTTTCACAAGTCTGCACTGCGGGTTTTCTAATACAACTGTATAGGCGTGGCGTATATGACATTATTAGAGACTGGAAGTTTTGCGTGTTTAATGTCATGTAGGCTAGCATCTAACAACATATGTGTACTGAAAGCATACATTGTCTGCTCGCTGATATAGTGTTGCCACATTACTGGGACTGCACTTAGTTGCTACTATATTACTGGCTTAGCTCCTTCCAGGTCTCAAATATATATGTATATAGGTACTATTCCGAGAATGTCGCGAACACACAGTCGTTTCGATTCTATCTTTTGCCCAAATTAAACCCCATTTTGTAAGATCCCAAGGCATAATTAATTGAAAACTGAAATTATCGCACGTTTACCGTGTCATGTGGTGCGCGTACGATAAGTATTTTTGCCGCGCTATAATTATAGTACGGCCAGGTACACGTTGTCTAGAGAGATGCCAGTTATCTCGACGTCTCAGCTGGCAGTGAAAACTGAACTGCCGTATCTAGGAAAATTCCAACAGGATTGAAAAAATACAACAACAGGAACAGGTCCTGGAATTTGAACCGTAAGTATCGCAAATAAAGTAATACGGTCACCACTCAAAGTCCCATAGGAAAATGAATAATAGTAAATCTCTGCGCGCCAGTTGGTGGGTTTGTGTAGAGGCGATAATACATTACATAAGTCGACCTACGTTCTTAACACACCATCGGTTTTGTCTCTCACATACACCAACGTAGTCTACCTAGATAAGAACATTAATGTCACATAAAACTGCCTCAAATACGTGCAGTAAATTTGCAGTTTCAATTGAGAAAATATCCCCAAAAACTGAAAAATTACCTGAAAAAAATGTGTAGAGGAATTCGTTATAAAAATAAAGAACGCTCGGACGTAACAGTACTATTTTTAAATTGTCCAAGCTGTAATTTCGGATACTTGTGAGGACAGCGGTGATGAAACATTGTTCCGACGTAATCAGTGGAAACTTTACAATAATTTCAGTCCCTAATTTAATTGATGTAAGGGTTATGTTTAGGTGCATAATAAACATAGCTTCTGCTGGTTCATAGCAGTGTTTTGCTGACTGACCAATCCCCAACATATTACTCAGTCGTGTCTAGCGACCAGCATTCAAACACTCCGACACTAAATATACGTCAGTAATAGGCAGTTATTTCTACAAGCTGTATCACATATTTTCCCCGAACTCCGAATACGGTAAAACTGGTTTTTGCGAGTAGCCGCTGAAAACAAAACCTTCTTTAAGCCATACCAGTATATCAATTGACAGCTGTGATATGTGACATGAAACAAGGCACAGCATGATACTCTAGCACACTCGATCACAAACAACACATTGTAACATGTCACACACAACCTTGTTGCCGCAAACATTTATGTTGTAGTTACATCAACTTTATTGCCTGAGCAGGCAAGTATTTAACATGTCCACACAGGATGAATAAACATACTTTTACTAATGTCCGCACATTCTCTCTAGGGTTTTGCGATACGACATGGGTCGAGGCACGTGACTGTATGTTAGCAGGCAGGGTTGCCAACGTCTTCTGATTTCCCGTTAGAGACATTTGCGGTAACTCGACTTGCAACATTTCACTTCTAGTGACATTATTAAGGATGTCTATAATCGATAGAAATACATTTTAATATCACCTGAAAAGTACAACATTTAGTAACTTCCTATCACACATAATTTACATCATTTATGGAAATGCAGATACGACAGCAAAATATGTTTGCATGTATGTAGAAAAGTCATATTTGGTAATTCGTTTGTCTTAAGTCGTAGTTTTGCTGTATCCTTACACTGTTTATTCATCTGATTTCCAAAATTTCTGAAATAGGGAAATACGACGTCCCGTCTTATGTCCATAGCCTACGGGATAATTAACTTAGCCTCAGGATACGGGAAATCGCGTACTAATCGGAACAGTTGGCAACCCTAAGCTACATCCAACATTCTCATATAGGCTACAGAATGAAGCGAAACTGCCACATAGATAAGATAAGCTAGCGAATAAGTAACGGTAAATTGAACGAGTTCAGTGAACTGCACTATATTCTAGCCTAGCAACACGTGTCTGCTCCAGGAAACACTCAAGCTTCAGTTAAGATCATTAGATACAGGAAATAGGAAAATAAGAAGGAAAATCCTCTGAGATTAGGGGAAGGTATGTTTCGCAAGTTCAATGACCTCTATGTTAGAATCCAGTGTCCTGTCTATATTTAAGCCCAGACCACGTGTCCATTATTATAGGGACTTGATGAATTCTGTTTTCTAATATAGAATGGACGACTTGAAGTACACGCCCCCTGACGTCACACCGCAGAGGAAAAGTACTGTGGGAAACAAAGCTTGTTTACAAACATGCTGATTTGTTAGTTGGTAATTGCAGAAAGCAAAAATGTTGCGAATTCATAGATTTGCACGCATGGGGTAAAACATACTAGTTACAATTTCATGGTTAAGATACGCAAATACATAAGATTAATGTTTACCTGAAAAAACGGCAAATTCCAAACAAATAATCAATTTTCTTGACGTACATCTCATCCGGGACATGTGAAGTCAAACAGCTAAATGAATGTTATGTTCGGCTGCGGTATCCATGGAGATAGGAATTGTACCCCACGCCTGACTGAAGCTCCGCCTATTTTCAAGTCGTCCATTCAAACCAACTGGAAGTACGTGGCACTTTCACAATTGGTACTGGCCATATTTGACACATCCCAGAAGAACGCCCGTTGAGCCAATAAGAAGTAACAAACGCACGCCAGATCACGTGGTATCACCGCGTCAGCGAGCACCCAATCAACACACAGATATTCTTGCAGGCTACCGTACAGGTCAGTGAACCAAATAAATTAACAAAAACAAATGATTAAATAATACAAATAAACTAATTAAATAAAACTGAATTAGAATATTTGGGTATGAAATACTATTGCAATGTTAAATTTAGGCCTACAGGATGAATCAGTACAGAGGTTACAAACTTTCAGGAGAGATAGAGCACATCCAGACGATGGTAAATAACACAGCAATGCATGGCGACACAAAAAACAAGTAATATAGAACACTAACAAGAAGAGAAAACATGTTCTTTAATCCTAATACATAAAAAATACTGGGAAGTCTTTGGTTGGTGACGACAATTATTGGTTCTTTATGTTCTTTTTTCTTCGTTTTTTTTTTTTTTTTTTTTTTTTTTTTTTTTTTTTTTTTTTTTTTTTTTTTTTTTGCTGCGCGGTCTTCGCTACTTATTTTCTTGCTTCGTGATTCGTCAGAAATACTTCACGGCATCTATGATAAACTGAAAAAGAACACCTGAAGATTACTAAGTCACACTGGTCTGAAGTTTGATTTGTCGTAAAATGTATTCGCTAAATGTTCCTACTTAAAGTCACCAACAAACTTTATGGGCCTAAATGCGGTTTAAGTACTATTTCCTCTCCACGCTACCTAAAACATATCACGTAAATAAACACTCAAAATGTTTTGTAAATTCTGAAAGACAATAGACTTGCTTTTTTCCAGAGTACTAATTTGGCAAAAAAAAAAGTTCTACAGGACGTATTGGCCCACGCGGACAGCAGCCAATGGAAAGACAGCTGGTACGAGATACGAGTGTTGTTTGCTTACAAGAATGTAATTTTGTTGAAGTTCTCCAGAGTGTGTAATGTCAATTTTGGTCCAATTGCAATAGCTAGTATGTCATAAATGTATATCTGCAAATTTGTTCTGTCTGTACGAAGCAAGATATAAGGGGAAACTATTTATCCACGAACAGAAGACACGATGCAGTTTTACATAACATATACACATTATTCAATATCTCACTCTACCAAGTCCCGCGATAATAGTTTTACACCACCTTGTTGCAACTCCTCATGTGCACGTCTACAGTTCTGCTTCGTTGTTAGCAATTGGATGATTTTTAACTCTCGTCGTCTAATAGTTCTACCAACAAAGCCTGGTGAGGTTAGAGGATTATAAGGCCCTTTAACAACGAGTTCTTAAGGCGGCCGTCTACCCCACTCTACAAATGCATTGCAGAGTGTTTGTAAACAGGTTTTTTCTACGAAACTATGCCACGTGTGCCCATTGTGCTAACGTACGAAAAGAAAACAAACTTCAGACAAGGTCGGAACCTCATTGTTAAGACGCCACGCTAATTAAAAACACTGTTTCTAAGCCCTCCAACATGGCTAAAAACGACCTTTTCAGACTTCCATACTTCAAAATGTACTAACAGGATGTATGTGAAACTCAGGTTGCGACCTGCACTGAACTTAGTTGCAGACTTTCCACCAATAAAATTACATGGTCATCGCTCAATGTCCAATTTTAAAAACGGTTCAGCGGGAAGCTTGCACGCTAGTTCAGCGCTTGGCTCGTTGAGGCGACGCGGCATTTGTTGCGCGCTTCAAGGTCGACCTTACTGCTCCGTCGCTTTTGAGCCTCTCACGCGCGAGCAGGCGTCGGCCTTAAGGCGGTTGCCTGATGAAGGGCATGTTTGTGTGTGTGGTGAATATCGATGAGGTGCTAAAAGCGACGACAGCTGGCACATGTATTGTAATATCGCCTCTACGCTCAACGTCGTAAACGCACACCCAGTGTTCTCGTCGTAACGGTAACGGCGACCCTATAATATTATGGAACCCGTCGTTGTGGCTAAGTTCAATACAGTTGTAGACCTCAATTTCGAAAGAATCCGGTACGTTTATCGTGAGAAACAACTGTCTAGAAAAACCGATTTTAGCCAAGTTCGAGGATTTTGTAATAATACTTCCAATGTGAGTAGCGTCTTAAAGATCACTTTCATAAGTTCTTCGTAATGTGTTTTCATTTCGTAGATAACAATTATGAACGCATGTTTACTGGACTCTGAGATGCTCGAGGTGGGATTGGAACCCAGGACCTGTAGCACCGTAGGCCGGCGTCTGACTACACTACGGAAGCCGACTATGCGTGGTGTTGAAGTGACCTGGTTGTATTTGACACAGTCAAGTAAGTGAGCAGATATTCACACTGCTAACAGTCATGAAAGACGAGCTGCAAACATGTATGGTAGACTTTGAAACAACATCCAGTCCCTACCAACCACTCAAGTTGCAGGACGCTATAGTGGTTTACAATATACTGTACATGTATGTTGATAAAATATTCATTCATTCTTCATACTGAGCTACAGAATATGTTTATACATACATGTAGGCTACATTACTAAAAACATTAATAGGCGAGTACGCTGTAAACAAGCTTAACAGTCTCGTCAATAAATGCTTATTTCTAACCTGCAGTCAAACAGCGCGGCAGGCGGGGACCTTAAGGCCATGCTAGGTAGAATTTTGTCTCAGTTTGTTTCAGTGCCCTACGTGCACATCTGTAATTGTGCTTCATGGTTATTGGCAGCGTGTCTATGTGAAGAGCCGTATCTCATTTGACTGAGCCAACTACAATAACGTTCCTGCAACATCACACGTCTGTGATTTGCCGGTAGAATACCAAGGCTCGTGACAGTTAAAATATCCAATCACTGACCACGAAGCAGAACTGCAGATGTGCACGTAAGGCACGGAAACAAAGTGGGGCTAAATTATATTCGTGAAAAACAAGGATCCCTACTTATAGGGGTAATTTTATACGATTATCATCAATACCGAATATCAAATAATTGTAACAGTTTTATGTATCTTATATTTGTAATGCCCACCATTACTATCGTTAAATATACAACAATTATCGGTAACATAGGGCATTACAAATGTCATTGCACTCCAAGACGATGAAGAACGTTCCACATGGGCACACAATTCTGCACACGTATTTTAAGATGGGACGAATGTGTCTATTTTTACAGGTTCCGATGATCATATTCTAAATTTTAATATAAAATACGGAAAGTACAAATTCGCAATTTCAACTGCCGCATGTTAGAATACACAGTACTATGTATACTCAAGTCCCGACCATATGTTGCATGAACAGGCGGGGCTTAATGCGGGTAAGACATGTGAGTCACTGAACTCCTGTAGTCCTGTACCTACGTATAGAACACGGCAAGCCGAAGTTACGGCACGCGTACGATAATTACCACGCGTAGTCCGGCCCACATTTACTTGCAGGCGTGCAGTATGAGCGTGTGTTTCCCTCACTTCCGGCTTGCCCTCTCCACTCGCTCATATGGTGAGAGGGGCGTGGCCTGGTGACGCCCACGCTGTCCGGCGATAGGCGCGTCCCGAGGCGCCGACCACGCCCCCTGCCCCTCCCCTCTCCTGCTCTGCGAGGCGCCACTGTGCTCGAGATAGCGCCTATTGCGCGCGCAGTCAGTGTGTCTCGGCTCCGTCCTTGCTAGAGAGCTACGTACATATACAAGTGTATGTAGCCTTCCGTCCTACAGACAGCGACAACTCGCGATAATCTTCCTTGTCAAAATTGTGTCCACAAAACAATTCCTTCTCGCGTCTTACAGGAATGGACGAGGACTATTTGATACGATATTACTGTGTCCAGACGAATACAAACAATATTCTCATCGACTCAGACAACGGGGAACAAACGAATGAAGACATAAGAACGTTAGACACGTAAATGCTATATTCAGAGAAGATGGGAAAACTTGACTGTTTGCTGGGTTTCAACACACGTTCAGCTACCACAAGATTACTGCCGTTCACTTGTACGTGGAGCTGTTGCCCTATTTGACTGAGCCAGTAAGAATCCCGCTATTGTAATATTTGATGCCTGTTATTGGTCTGCAGACAACTACGTTGTGTCAGACTTATATCACTATTTGCAAGAAACTACAGTGTTTTCAAGGATATGTTGGCACAAAACATTTCCGCGATATACCATCACCTCTAATTATTGTATATCTATGAGCTGCTAGAACCAAAATTCGCACATGTATTTTTTTTCCAGTCGGTCTCTTATAGGTTTATAGAATATACACATACACTCAATTCTGAAGGATGTCTGAACACCACCGTCGAAAGAAACGTAAATTTAATTGACAAACATTGTGAGGTAATATTCAATACATGGTATGAAAACAATTACTTTCTTATAATATAACATAACATTACGGCGCTGTAACGTACAATTCACGTACACCACAGCAAATTTTCGCTGACAGGTGAGAGGAAATGTTCTTTCTGTGCGCTTCATAAACTAATGTGTTGATGGACAACAAGGAGCCTAGAAGTACGAGGGCTATAAGGTTAACACTTGCTGTATCAGCACGCACATTATCGCCTCTAAGCGAGAGGCACTCTACTTCTTTACATGCGCTATATAAGTCAGACGGGGAAGGAAGGTGAGTGGAGGTGGTGAGAGATGCTGGGGTATCATGAGCAGCACACAGCATCCAGGTCCTCTCTCTCTCTCTCTCTATCTCTGTCTGTCTAGTGACGTCACACAACATAGCGCACAAGCAGTTAACTAACAACGTGTCTTCCTCGCTGCTACAACTTCTTTGTTCGTGAGGAAGTCTACCTGCCATTGTTGCTCGTGCTCCACTAACTCATCACAACATTGAATAACTACGAGACAAGATACCACGTGACGTAATTCATACCAAGCAGCTGCCTCCTTGAAACCACTTAGGAATGTACAGAAAGTCCCTCATTCGACCCTAAGTCAGTCGAACTAAAATTATACTGCCAAAAACCACTCGGTATAAAACTAAAATAAAGTCGCTTCCATCCTCCAATAATTAGACTGAAGTCACCCGGCTAAAATTATTTTTGTATATGGTTACTCTTCCTAAGATAATTCGACATTAACTATCTGGCCCAAAATTATTTGGCATTAAACCGATAAGAACACTGCACTCAAATTTATTTATCTTGTAGTTAAGAGATCGTGGTACATAATTCAACGCTAAAAGAATAAATCTATAACTGTAGGTTTCTTGAATGCGATTTGCGAAAATCAAACAATAGCAATCCTAGACAATAGTTATAGCCAATGTTTGAAACAACAAAGTTTCCAGTGTTAGGAACTTCTGATGCACAATCTCAGACGCCAGAACCTCGTGCATTTAACTGCGGCGCAAGAGATCACGCGTAACATTAATATCACTAAAGAGTAGTAACTACAGAGCGTGGTATTAAGTGTGAGTGATAGTTGCCATCTTGTATGTTTGTATTTTGTGTCATAACGTTTTATCTGCCTAAAATCATGGAACTTTAATCTAACTGCAAAACAGACTACATTGATAGCATTTTAGACAAAAAAATTTATTTTCCGTTACTTTTGTTACAGATCGAATTGCAGTTAAGAAAGAATGTATTCTGCGGAACATTCGGAAATACTGCTGTTGTGAATTAAGGATTTTTGCCATTTGAAAAAAAAAAAAATATTTCACAGCACTAAAAGAATCAGCGTCAAGTAGCCGTGTCTATGACGTAGTTGCTACGTCACCATGTCTTACATGCAACATTGTCTGTGTCTAAGTTTTGTCTATGTTGTCATTGTGGTTCCCAGTGTTTTCTCAGCCTACTATCTTTATATAGCTCGGTTGTTAGTTTTGAACGTAAATTTTCCGTTTAGTTTCGTACAGTGTATTTTCATATACAATTATAAATTATACATTATTTTTATTTAGACAGAAGAAACGTTATGACAACGTACAAAAATTCAAGATGGTAACTATATCACTCACTTTTAACAAAGGTCATTGTCGACTCCTCTCCCAGCTGCTGTCATTGTACCAAGTTGTGTCACCGTATATAATGAGCTCGCTGTTGACGAGACGTAAACTCCACTTATGTTGCCTTACAATGATAATTATATTTTAATTGGCTGTATTAAGTTTCTTGTACATAGCCTACTCCACTGCGATATAGACGACTTCTTTGACAGTCATCTATATCTAGAGACAGGAAACATTAGCGTGTTCACTGACATGTAGGCTAGCCTGCAAGAATATATGTGTACTGAATGTGATAGCAGCAGTTTATTAGCTGCTCGCTGACACTGTGAAATGAGCCTGTATTCAGAGGCAGTTTTATTATTGGCTTATCTACTTCCAGGAAGTGTCGAGTAAGTCAACGGCCAATAATGAACGTGATACAGACCTATAGTTGCTGGGATTCTAGCTTGCGCCTAAAAGAAAACGCCTATGTTTCAGGTTTCTATCTATATCGCAATGGAGTATGTTATAGAAACTCAATCCAGTCATGCACTCCCATTGCAAGTTCTTATATTTCAATTATTATTCTACACAAATAGGTGTTCAGAAGAGTTGACTTTACCGTGAACCGCCTATATCAGACCACGTGGTCATAAGTAAGGGGGAGGGGGAGGTAGTGTTAACGGGGTTAGTTTACGACGGCCAGGTACAAGCTGTAAACTGGTAATGAACACGCGACTATCCACCACATCTAGTGACGATGCTGGCCTCACCATGGGCGGGGGGGGGGGG
>PNEQ01123445.1:0-10715 GCA_003012365.1 Medauroidea extradentata
ACATTCGTGGCTCTTGTTTGTCGTTGTGTCGTCTGTGTTCACATACATTCGTGGCTCTTCTTTGTCGTTGTGTCGTCTGTGTTCACATACATTCGTGGCTCTTGTTTGTCGTTGTGTCGTCTGTGTTCACATATATTCGTGGCTCTTGTTTGTCGTTGTGTCGTCTGTGTTCACATACATTCGTGGCTCTTGTTTGTTGTTGTGTCGTCTGTGTTCACATACATTCGTGGCTCTTGTTTGTCGTTGTGTCGTCTGTGTTCACATACATTCCTGGCTCTTGTTTGTCGTTGTGCTCGTCTATTTCCGTTGCTGTTTTTCACAATCCCTATTATGTTGTCTTATTTCATTGTTCTTCTTTTATTGTTCCCCATATTTTTTTATATAAAACTACTACACATATTTCGTTCCGGAATTAATTTTTGGTTTCCATGTTGTCTTTCTGAATACGACTAGATTCCTTCCCGGAATTGTGTGTATGTTACATGTTTGTTGACAACATCTAATACTTGCTATTATTTGTTTAGTTGTAATTTTTTTCTGCAAGTATTACGTCGACATAAACGGTTCAGTTGGTAGTAATGAATAGTAGGTTTGGTTTGTAGCTTATAGCGTCCTGGGGTTTCTTGGCTCAATGCAGATATGTGGAGACTTGCAATGTGGCGGACACTGTCGCTGTGAGTGGGGTTACTAGGAACAATACAATTTACTCACGCTTTCATTCCTCAGCTGCTGCTAGCATAGTCCTGGCTATAAGTGGACGACACATGTCCCTCCCTGGCTGCTCAACAGTCTCCTGTCATCTATGCTGAGTGCTGACCCCTTCCTAAAATATCAAAATGGGGTTAATGTCTGTTTTAAAAACTAGTGTACTTTTCTGATACCTAATTAGTTTCATTTCAGGAATTAAAACGTGTTATTTTAATTGACTGCACGAGCGATTGAAAAAAAAAAAAAAAAAACATGCAAAAGGTTCTTATTAAGACGATAATTCATACGGTTCATTTTAAATTCATAGTATTTTTAGTGACACGTCATTTTAATGATTTGTAGTAGTCTGAACATTGCGATTGTTTGGCAGCATTATTTAATAATGATGTTTATTTAAAGCGAAACTAATTATGAAAATATCTCAAACAGCTGCTGTTTTCAAATGCTTTAATACAGTACCAGCAAAAACCAGAACAAAATCACAACGGTACATGTCAGTAAGGCAGACGCATGTATTTGATCTTATTCGTCTGCTTCATACACGTGGGCTGAGAGTGTTAAAACAAGGGAGTGTTTTAATAAGTTTGGCTACACTCCTCCAACATATGGCTACGAAATAAGAGAAGCTGATATGCATGAAGGTCGAGACTGATATTTAAAACTAATACAAGAATAATCAATCAAATGGCATAAACATTGATCTCGGCCATCCCAGAATTAATTTTTCTTTGATACAACTTGGCAACATTTTCATCAAAAATATTGTAACAGCCAAAACATTTCTGCCAACTGAAACCACGTAATTGTTTGCTCTTTATTAACGAAGATAAAGGACATCTACTTGCAGGATCACTGCCTGAATGTTTGAGATGGCTTTCATTCGGACGTACCGGTACTAAAAGAAACATTTTGCTAGTATTAAGAATGCCAAATAGTAAACAGAAACTACATTTTGCTTATCATAATAGTTTAGTGGTAATAGTAAAACGTTTTTCTTGTGAGTACAAAAATGTTTGGCTATATCAGTGTCAACAAAATATTTAGTAGCTGACAGATAATATATTCGTGTATGAGACAATTTGTGTGATACAATGTCTGCACCTTGGCCAAACGAAGCACATGTCAGTTTAATTATACCAAACATGCAAGTCTCATTTATATTCACCTACGAGTATACTGTATGTCGTATTGTGTGAAACAAGTGCAATTTTGTTTGGGTAAAAGAGTGTGAGGGTTATATTTTTCATGGTCTTCCCGACAATTTTAAAATAGTTTACCGGAAGTAATTCCATCTCACGGTAATTTGGCAACGAGCCGTGCAGAAGAGAAGACATATATCTGGAGACTGCGCCCCGGCCCTGCCACACGCCCGCCTAGACAAGAATACCAGGAAGGAAGTAAAGGCCATAAATTTATACAGTCACATCTCGAGAGGCGCTCTGAGGACGGCGATAATATGCGTGGAATTTCCTCGGGCGGGGACGTATAATGCTTGTGGATGTCCTCGTGGCCTGGAGTATTCCAATAAAGTCTCCGAGGAGCTGGTGTGGCGGGGGGTCTGCCGACCTCGCGCCAGAAGAATTCAATAACAAGAGAACCTCGGCGCTGCCACCAAGATGGATATCGCGGTCGACACAGGGGAGGCAGCTGGTAATGTTGGTATTAGTGAGGGGAGGGGTGACCCTGATCAGGCCTGACAGCGCTCCTGGCAGCAGGCCGAGGAGTCAATAATCAGGAATGAAGCCACCAGACCTGCTCGATCCTCCCCCTACACACAGGATACATCTCCCTGGCAGGCAGCTGTCTCTTCGACTGGTCCTCCAGAGACCACGAACAACTGAAGACTCTTGACGGGGTTGGAGAGGGGTTGTTTTATTATTCATCTGCCTGTCGAGTGGCGTGCTGCAACGTCGGGTGGATGATCTGCGACCTACACCCGCTTCCCTCTAACGGCCCTGTCTTCCTATCTACAACCATACAACGCCTGTGGTTCATCTTGGGCAGTCTTCTGTGCGCAAGTTTGAGTACAGAGAAAATTCTTTCCGCATTTGTTACCTGGGTGTTTAAGAAGCAAAAAAAGTTGGGTGGACACCCCCACATTTTTTCCAATGTGACGTCATTCAATATGGCCGCAATAGTGTATCGCCTAATGCTAAAGTAAGCTTTTGAGTGAGAACAGTAATATTTATAGAAAAAGTTTTTAGACAAAAAATGTTTAGAATGAAATTGTCTACAAGTTTACTTCCAACAGTGTTTATATATCTTAAATAGTTATATAAATCAATTATTATTATTTAAATTATTTCATTCCTCGACATCAGTAGAATCAAAATACTGAATAAGTAACTTTAAAATGCATGCATAATAATGGGTTCACGTAAATATAGGTTACAAAATATTTAAATAGGCCCTAATTGTTAATAACTTTTAACAAGACAAAACAATAGTAATATTAACGTACTTAAATTCCTAGTTTTGTGAACATAGAAAGCAACATCCAATATCACTTTGACTTAAAGATTTCCCAATATTTATCTATCAAGCATATCTGTATCATATATTACATTCAAATGGATTCCTGTAATCAATTTATTCCGTTTCAACAATCTTGCACTAGCAAAACAAACAGCACGGAACTTCAGCACTTCTATACACACAGTTTGATGTAGCGCACTTGATCCATGTACATGCCCCAATGTAGTCATCTGGTACTACAGTCATTAACTTTGAAGGCAGTAGAGCATCATCCGCCATTTCAAAGTCAATCTTAAATGGATCTAATGTCACAAGTGTTCCATCTGATAGGCAGTGTATCATAGGTATGTGTGGAAGAAAGCACGAAGATGTCCCTGACTACTTGTACTTGTTGGGGGAGGTCATCGAGAGAGGTCATGGTGGAGGTATTTCCATAACCTGAACTCATTAAGTGTCTTGCATCACGAACCTTTCTTCAAAAATTGCACTAAATACTGTTCGGCAAGTGACATGACTGTCGAAATCTGTAGCTAATGGCGACATGCCAAAGTATTTTAAGTATTCCACAGGGTTACAGTTAAGTGCAGCTTTCTTGGTACCATATTTGCTGGTATAGTCAACACCAGAAAGAGCATGAAGAGCTGGTAATACTTGGCACAGGTCTTGTCCTAGCTTTCAGCTAACAAGTGACTTGGATTCAGTCTTGTTTTATCACAGCCACCAGTTCTTAGCCACACTTCATTTACTCCTAAAGTGTAGAAAGTTCTCCAGTGAAACAAAGCCAAGACCAAGATGTCAGTGTCAGCACTAATAAACACGATTTTCTTGAGCCCCTTTTTGCTGCATTTTCTCCATGAACCATCATCCTGAAATCGGCTTATTCTATTACACATTTGTTCATGGTAGAAATTGGTTCTTCTATAGCATTTTGAATACCCACGCAGCTGACATAAATTTTATCTGGGGAACCATAAATTAACACATGCAGCTGACCAACTGTTGTAGATACAAGCAATGATTTTAGACTCTCAGTTATATGTTTTTGTAGTAACAACTTGTTTTTTGATGAGGGCCAAAACGTGTTCATTTGAATAGGTACATTAACCTAAGAAGATATTTTTGAAAAAAACAATGACATTGCTTTTTTGCCTAAACAGACATTCAGAGTCTTTAGCAGAACACTCTTGATAGCTATCGAACACATGGTCTATTCTTGAAGCACCAGCAGAGAGTGATGTAAATTTCGAGTATGCACTGGCAACATTACCAAACGTTTTCTTCCCTTTTGTTACAACCTTTTTGAAACAGTTCATGACATCCACAATGAAACAAGTACCTACTTACATCTGGCTGTAATTTTGTTTCCTTTTGGCGTTCACTCAGAGTACTTTCTAATTCTTGTATGAGGGCATTACTTTTGCTTTTAACAAGAAGTCCATTATCATCAAAAAGCATAGACACATCAGACAATTCACACTGAAACAAACGTGCCAGTTCATACCCACGCAGTCGGAATATCTGAACTATTCTGTTTGTGGCAGTCTTCGAACATCTAGCCTTTGTCCCTTCTTTTCGGTTTTCCTCCGATCTATACTGAGCACCGAAAGTGGGTAAATTTGTGCGATGTATTGTATCCCAGAATATTTTGAACATATCTGGCCTTTCTGTAAGCTTCGTAAATTTCAACACCTATTTTGCACATATTCAACAATTTCTCTTTTACCTCAGCAGCCACTGATATTTGTATTACAAGATTGTGTCGATATGTATTGCCAGATATCTGAAAAGGATTTTCTTTTTTCAGTATAAACTATACTATAGTCACGATGATGTTATTGGTTTGCATTGTCTCATTTTTCTGGAGCTCGTCATGTATAATTAAGTCACATGTTATTGGTACAGATTGAGTTATTTCTCGGTGCAAGTTGATTACCTGCAGAAACTCATGGTACGTCAAATCCCATTGGGCAACAAATTGTTTCTGCCTTGTCATTCCAACTACACCAGATGCTCCTTTTTGTTCTCTGTTCTCTATTTGTTCTCTATTTACTGTTTGCTCTAATGCCATATCTGTATCGACAGCTGAGAAGGAATGATTAAACCTTTTTACTTCATGCTTACCATTTTTGAATTCTTCGTATACATCAGGATGAGTTGTATGTATTTTCCCATGTCTTCTAAGTAAAGAGAGCTACACCGTTGGTAGTTAACACAGTCGAAAACCGCAAACAGTGGCTGAATCTTCTGAACAGTGCCCACGTGTAGATCCCACAAACATTCTCTGTCAGCTCGTATTAAATTTCTGGGTAAGGAAACGAATATTTTGAAGTTACCCCAATACAGAAACTGTTCCGATGTTGCCCGTTCTTTGTCAATAAATTCCTAAAAGTTTGATATGATGTGCTCAAACTTAATGTCAGCAAATGTTGCTCTAAATATTCCAAAATATTTTGCAGAAAGGTAATGTTGAGAGGTATTACGGGTGTTTGAGAGAGAATGTGTGTGTACACACACAATATAAGATAACATTTAACAACACTGTGTTACATACTCTCTCTTTTAATGTTGTGTGGGGATATATTATTATTGATTAAAACACCGGCAGTTTATGTCCTTTGATACTTCGGAAACTCCGGATTTGTACCGCCAGTCCCATGAGAGATGATATGCTATATTGATTATCGATTTAAAGCTTTTAATCACGACTTTCCGCGAATATCTCACTCTTCGTATGACAGTCGCGGCCAGAATCAATTTTCTCCGCGGCTTCCCACAAACGTCCGCGGTGGCTCCACGCGACGCGTCCACCCTTCACGGAGGTTGCCACCAGAGTCCACTTTAACTTTCGCGTTCGCGCCTACTACCACCCCACTTTTAACTTTCAGCCAATCGCGTTTCTCGTGGGTAACGACGACAACAAACCCCGACATTCCTCCGTATAAATTTATTGCATCTTTTTTTTTCTAATTCATACACATTATCATTAATATCCCTTTGAACTTATTTACTAAATTTGATCAAATTCTGATGAATAATTACAAAGTTAATATTAAATTGCACAGCGGTGGGTGGGCGTAGCCACGCCTCTCGGTGCCCTAATTTTCAGCATCCAAGCTACGCGTTCCTCGTCGTCTCAAGGCTGATCGCTCGCTTTCACCCCATGTTTTCCTAACTTTCCCTCCCCTGCTGTGTTGAGCGTCAATCTGCTGTGACACAATGCCACAATCCTCTGGTCATACTGCGCTTCTCGCCAGTACTCAAAACTAAATTACACATACATTACTTTAAACAAACTTTTGCCCTCGAGTCACATAAAACGTACAATTCTAATAATAATTCAGTTTCAACTGGCTTTCTACGAATATCCTAATCTAAATAACGGTATTTACAATATATCTGTTATTTATTTACATTTACAGGTTATATGCCGGTTACAACTGAATTTATGAACATATATAGACTTTAAAGAAGCCTAGCAAAAATTGAACTAATAACACAAAACAAAAAAAAAATCATTACAGTAAATTTCGTTTAAGTCACGAATACTTATTGTAATACATATGAAAGCAATGTCCATTATATTACCTAATTCGACTTTCACTTAAAATGCCAAACAACGACGAGTAAGGTTATTCGTTTTATATTTAATCGTTACAGCTCTAAATTACAACAGAAACTGTTTTATACTAATTTAATTGTATTTCAAACAGTCGAATAAAATGTTTTACTGTTTTGATAAAAGTATGCCTATCCTTATATTAACTTTAGTGTTGCTAACGTAGCGAAGTTCAGTCAAGTATCCATCATTTGTGTTTCAATAAAATGTACATTTCAGGTATAGAAAAAAAATTACGCATAAACTACACAATCAACAAAATGTCTCATTCTTAAAAATGAAAATTCAATTTGTCACGCTAAGTATTTAAGATATAAAAAATTATCGGAAGCAAATATTTAGACATTTTTTATCGTTTTCTATAAATATTACCGTTCTTGCTCACAAGCTTACTTTAGCATAAGGCGAGTTACACAATGGCGGCCATATTGAATGACGTCATATTGGAAAAATGTGTGGGGGGGGGAGGATGTCCACTCAACTTTATTTTTCTTCTTATACACGCAGGTAACAAATGCAGCTTGAATGTTCTCTTTACGCAAACTTGCGCATCGAAGTAGTCAGCCACAGGACTATAGCAGTGTCTATGCCCCGCAGTCGTGGTCGTGTGTTCCACGGCATGTAGTATAAGCTTCGACTATAGACTTCGAGCACGTGGACACAATGTGCCTACCTGTCATATCCAACAAACATGTGTTGTGTAGACCGAGGTATATTTCCGGACAATACGTTCCTTGCCTCTTACAGGGGCGCTGGAACGCATCTGAGTTTGGGGGGGGGGGGTATACAAAGTGTCGTGGACCTTAATAACTTTCTTAAAGAGTGGGGGGAAGATTTTAACATCATTGTTCTGGCACCGGGGGCGTAACCAAAAGCTGGGGGTTCGGGAAATTTTCAGTTTCTAGGTGCAGAATGGTGGTATTTAAGCAGTTTTTAAACCTAAATATACAATATACTGTAGGCAGAAATCATAGAATTTTAAAGCTGTAAATTACAATTTTATTCCATGGACTTAAAAAAAAAAACATTTAATTATTTATGTTGGCAGCATTTTGTCCAAATGTCTTTACTGAATTTTAATTTATTTAATAATACTTTTGTGAGTATGATAGTCCCGAGAACTTACAACAGAACCAGAATAAATGCTCGTACAACCGTTCACTCACTATTTTCTACGTGCACTAAAACGATGTGCTACGTAATAATCTAACTATTTTGCAAACATTTGAATTTGCACGTAAATTTTGTTTAGATTTGTGTAATAATGTACATAATTTAACTTTATATTTGGGAATTTTCTGAATTTACTTGTCAATATCTCTAAATATTTATTAGATTAAGAAAACAATTTAATATAAATTTATCACTAACAGCAAACTTAAAGTTATAATTGGGTGCACGAATATGATCGAGAAAGAAATCAAACGTTAAAATATAATACTAATACTGTACATATTTAAAAACCATCTATACTGACTGAAAAAAATTTATAAATTTAAATAATCCTTCGTTGATATTTATACCTGGTTACCAAACCTAAATCTCTTTTTGACAATTAAGGGGAAGAAAAGACGTGAAATAAGTTTTCTATTATTCCCCCATATCTAGCAAACTCTTAGAGATATACAGGATGAGTGTGAATTCGACCGACAAACTTTGTGGGGTGATTCCTTACGCAAAATCAGGTAGGATTTACATTTGACATTTGTCCCGTAAGTGCATATGAAGGGTGTTAGGAGCCCTTGAAAATGTGTTTTCAAAATCGATTATAATTAAAATATCGAACAACGCTGGAGATGTAGCAACAACAATGTGGACATTTTTTGGGCTATAATAAGACGTCTGACCCCAACATGGTAAGATGGTACAAATCATCCCCCTTCATGGACAAATGGCATATTTGAAATTTCGATCGCATGAAATTTGGTAGCCGTAAAGTGTAATCGTAATTTGACCATTGTTTATGAAAGAACATGTTCAAATCAACAATAATGGTCGCCTTAGTACAAGACCCTTCGGCCAACCATTTCCCCAGAAACAGCGATGTAAGTAACGGAGGGTGGAGTGGAGTGTCGTTACCTAACGCCTGTGCGGATATGTAACATGTCTTGCACCACTACCACAGAGCCATACTGAGCATTAAATCGTTCAAACGTGTCCGCCTCCTAGCAAGGTGATCCAGGTTCGATCCTCAATGGGGTCACCCTGGATATTCGCATGTAGGAATTGTGGTGGACAATGTCAATGCTACTCCTTCCACACACCGAACGGTGCTGTGGAGTCCATTGCAGTGCCAGTTGACGATTGTACATGCGTTGGGACTGCGCTGAATAATTACCATTTCTCTGTAAACTGTTGGAGGTAGCAGTAGTACTCGTGGGTGTTATGGAGCGTTATTCATGGCCAGAACTCGCAGACATGCATCTCGTGTATGGTACTGTGGGAGCGAATGCACGAGCAGCACAACGCTTGTACAGAGAGCGATATCCGGACAGAAGGCAGCCTCATTACACTACGTTTACGTCATTGCACCGTCGGTTGCGGGAAATGGCACCGTCGATGTGGGGAGACGTCAGCGCCATGTCAGGACTGTAAGGTTAGAAGAAGAAGTGCTACAAATGGTTGAAAACAATCCCACCATCAGTACACGCACTGTCGCGAACATGCTCAACGTCTGTCAGCGTACTGTTGTACAGATATTACACGAACAGATGATGCGTCCATTTCATTTGCAGAGAGTGCACAACATTGGCCCAGCCGACTATCCCAGACGAGTTCAGTTTGCAGAGAGGTTCCTTCACCACAGACAAGAAGTACGTGGGTTTGAAGCCAACATACTGTTTACTGACGAGGTTTTCTTCCAGCGGGATGGCATTTTAAATTCGCGCAGCAGCCATCTCTGGTCCGATGTTAATCCGCACGGCATGTTTATCCGTAGTCACCAACACCGATTCGATGTCAATGTGTGGGCCGGTATCATTGGTGATGTGTTAGTCGGCCCCTACCTACTTCCACCCCGTCTGGACAGCCACAGATATCTCGTGTTCCTGCAGGAAACTCTTCCAGAGTTGTTAGAGGAGGTGTCATTTCAAGCTAGACAACAAATGTGGTTACAGCATGATGGTGCCCCGGCCCATCGTGCGCATATCGTCCGCATGTACCTTAACCACAGACTCCCTAACCGATGGATCGGCAACGGTGGACCCATTGCCTGGCCTGTACGATCACCCGACCTTAATCCGCTGGACTTTTTCTTCTGGAGGCTCATGCGGAGTGTCGTGTATGAGACCCCGGTGGAGTCGGAAGAAGATCTTGTCGGGCGGATCGTCGCAGCTGCCGGCAACATTTCCGGCATGCAGGGTGTCTTTGAACGTGTTCGACACAACATGGTGCGTCGTTGCGAACTGTGCGTAGAACATGATGGCCATTGCATCGAGCCTTTTTTGTAAGATTTGTAATGTGTAAATAAATGTAATTACACAATACCTGTTGTTTTTCACTGACTCCACGTACTATCCGACATGTAACAAAACGAAGGAGTGGACAAATGTGGGCGCCTCTTAGCGGATACAGTCGTGTGGGAAAATGTAGGGCAACGAGGGGAAATGAGATATCCCCGAAATACTCTCCAACCAGCGGCATTGTCCACCACAATTCCCATATGCGAATATCCAGGGTGGCCCCATTGAGGATCGAACCTGGATCACCTTGCTAGGGGGCGGACACGTTTGAACGATTTAATGCTCAGTATGGCTCTGTGGTAGCGGTGCAAGACATGTTACATATCCGCACAGGCGTTAGGTAACGACACTCCACTCCACCCTCCGTTACTTACATCGCTGTTTCTGGGGAAATGGTTGGCCGAAGGGTCTTGTACTAAGGCGACCTTTTTTGTTGATTTGAACATGTTCTTTCA
>PNEQ01123458.1:0-20126 GCA_003012365.1 Medauroidea extradentata
ACGACTAATGTAATGGAGGAGTGAGGGGCAAGTACAAAGGTTAGTATTGCGCCATACTGCGACACATGTATGTGCTGACTCGGTGAGGAGAGGAAGGTGGTACAGGATGACATCATGGTATGGAGGGGAGGAGTGTCACGGGATGAGCGTGTGATTCGTATGCATGTAGTGACTTGGGAAGAAAGGTGAAGGTCAAAACGGTTTGGCGATTATGAGGGGAGGGGGAGGTGTCTGCCAGTGACTTGAGTGTAAAGTATGGTGGGGCAGTAAGGAAGCCCCATCTTGGCATATAGTGTTGGTTATTTTTTTTAATTTAATCGAAAAAAAAAATATTTTCTGTATGAGGTATGAGTGGGGGATGGCAGGAATGCGAAATCGAAAAGTATTCGGACGATTTCGAAAAAAAAACTCTTATACTTTATTGGGTTTATTGGAAATCGTTCGGAAATAGATAGGGGGTGTGGTGGGGGAGCTCGCCTAGGTGTGATACAGTTAAATACTTAAATTAATTTTGTTAAAGAGATGTTTTATGTTATGAGATGTGAGTGGGGTGTGTTTAGAATGTAAAATCGAAAAAAATGGGAGGACTCGGAGAAATCCCTGATAGTTTATTTGATTGAATTTATTGAAACTTGTTCGGGAATAGCTATGAAAGTAGTCGGGTTTAAGTTTTTTAGCATGAAAGAGAGTGGGGGAGCTCATACAGGTGAGGTATAGATATTTAATTAACTTATTTTGACTAGAAATATATTTTTTACAATATGAGGTATAAGTGGGGGTTGGTAGGAATGCGATTTAGAAAAAATTTCGGAAAACTCTGAGAAAACCCCTATAGTTTATTTGATTGAATTAATTGACAGCAGGTATCGCGGACAAGATGGATGCTGGAAACATAATTGCCGATGACAGATATTGCTCATTCAGGCTTCTTATTGCTCCTTTTCAGCATCCTCCAGCCTGATTGAGCAATACCGTGTTTTTGAGTATTTTTTTATTTTTCCGGGAAAATGTTGAGGGAAAGTCGGGAAATTTTGAGGGAAAAACGGGAAATTTTGAGGAAAAAATGGGAAATTTTATTGATTTTGAGGTTAAAAAGGGAAATTTTGAGGTAAAAAAGGGAAATTTTGAGGTAAAACGGTAGTCATCATCGAATCCTACAATCCTATCCCCCATCCCCTTGTGCCAAACTCCCCCAAATCTATCTACTAACCATACGTTGTACACCTCGGCATGCTTTTTATATACAATAAATTTGGCTTCGTTTGGAAATATGAAACAATTATAGACTGTCTAAGCAGTATTTCAAACCATATATTTTGTGTGCATTGTATAGCACGTAGTAAACTGGATGCTTCCCTTCAGAGATGTAGTTGCTAGGCAACCCAGTCAGATGTGACATTTACTCTAACAGTATATAAAGAATAGGTATCCTCGTCTGCCTTGTTAAGTCATCCAATGTTGAATCAAATCAATATTCCCATATGCCACGCTCACCCGAATAGATTTGCAAACTAAACCCATCACAAATATCGAAAATTATTTCAGCAACTGATTACAATATTTTTTTAGTGTATTTAAGAGCTGTCTTGCCAATGGTACTATCCGTTAATTTTCTTAGAGTAAATTACTTCATTAAAATAATATATTCAACGAAGTCCCATTGACTTATGAAAATAAACTGCAGGGCAACATATAGAAGGCAAGAAACTATAGGTATGTGATGAAGACAGTTTAAGATGCATTTCAAGAATTTTGCTTCTCTATTTTTTCTCAGATATATCACACATCATAAGACCTAAACTTAAAATGTTAGTTTATTTTTACACCTAACAACACATCAGAATAGAGGTACATATATCATGGATAAGGTAAATATCGTAAGCACATTAACTTAATAATTAACGTACTTCGCCATATTATATAGACACAGCATTGCTTTACACCACAGATTTTATTGTTGGAGAGGGAAGGGGTACTTGCAAAATACGGGTACAGATAAGAGTCTTCGATTGCATTCGTTTAAATGTTTGAAACACGGGTCAAAAATGTTTTGCATTGAAGTGCTTAAGTTAAATTACCTTTACATTCACGTGCTGCAGTGGCAAACTCATGATAAAGAAAATTATTTCATTTAAAGGTTACCCAAAAAAAATATTTCGATACAAAAATGTTGTTGCAATGTATTTCTTACCACGAAATGCTGATAATATTAAAGTCTTTGACATTGGGGAATAAATAGTGTTTCACTCCATGAATGCCGAAATGAAATACATATGTAGCGTCTAACGTAATATTCCCATGCAAGACCAGTGAAGGCTGCTACGCGAGTAGCTTCCAAGCAGCAAATACACGTCTGCAAACACAGAAAATGAACTCGATGCTACCCTACACCAAGAGGCTGGAAGCAGCTTCACCTATCGCTTCCAGTAGTGCAAAAAAGGAAGTATAAACAGAAGGTTAACACTTGAAAAAAAATTAACATTTTTCGATTGTAATTAAATATTATGTTTTTAATACCGTGATTTCTTGTTAGATTTATTAACGTAAACTTTGCTGTTCTGTTAAACCAAACACTTCCGTGTAAAGTGTGCGAGCAATCAATGCGTGCGTAGTGATCCATGCCAAGTTAACTGCAGGCGGGAAGTTGCTATAATAGAAACTTCCACGCAAGTACAATGGCAAGTAGAGAAGTTTCACGCACCGGATTTTCAGAAAACATTGTGCCATCAGTTTCAGACCAACCGTCATGCATTAGTAATTGTATATTTTGTAACTATACTACAGAAGAACTCAAAAACACTCAATTTAGGGTACTTAGTTTTGAACACAAAAATAAATCTTCTGGCAGACCTACTCCCTCACTAACTCTAGAATCGAAAAATAAGACATTTACCACAAGGCACTTCCATTCTGCATGTATGAAGATAGTATGGCTGCAAGATACTGATGAATATTTATGTTCCCTTGCTTACTTTTTCCAAAAGAAAAATCGGTATGGACTGTCTGGTTTCTGTGATTTATTAATCTACCAAAGGCAGAAAAACGGTCATATGATTTGTTTAAAAGAGCTCAAACAGTTCGACAAAAACACGTATAGAATTTGCGTGAAATGCACAACGAGAAAGTGCGGAAAAGCAGGACGCATCATAAGCCATATGATTAGGGTGACGTGTTTACTAGCAAAACAAGAACTGGATTTTCACGCCCACGGTGAGTCTACTTAATCATTTATCAAAGGGAGTCATATTGAATTTCTCAGTGAATTGGCTGATAATAAATTCAGAATTCTCCTTGAGAGCTCAACTGTCTTCACGGGTTTGTCACGTTACATGTAAACTGACATCCTGTATTCTCTCTCTGAACTCTTTCTACGTGCAATAAAGACTGAAATATCGGAATAATCTTTCGTGGCACTGATATTGGATGATACAACGGACATGACAGTAAAATCACAGCTATCGTCAGTAGGAGACTGGGGGGAATTGAAACATGTTTTAGTTTTTATTTCTTTTATCAACTATAAATCGTTATATAATTCTGATATATATTGTATACGATTCTTTTATGTTTTGTGGTGCTAAGTACGTAGTCAGGAAATATCTAATTTTGTGTATTGACCATAAATACGTATTTGTATTTATAATAATGTATTATGTTAGAATCAACCCCATTGGAGGGTAATTTGTAACACTATGTGGGATCATTTGTAACACATAGCCCACACGACATAATAGGAAACAAAATTGGTAGCATATTTAATAAATAATATATCTAATCTTGTATCATGCGTATCAATACAAAATATCATCATGATATTAAGTACTTCCCTGAATCCTCAATCTGACAACCAGTCGTGACACACATAACTTAGTTCCCCTTTTGTACAACGCACATGAGCCCATTTACTGGAATACATACATTGCATCCACTTTTCACTTGGACGACTGTCATTCAAGCTATCAGAACACACTAAACAAGAATATTCCTCTTCGCTTCATGAAAACGTTGAAATGCCTTTCAAACGCTTTATTTTCTGAGTGATGCTATTAGGTGTTTCTGCTCTGCTCTTCACTTTAACTTTCTTGGGAGCAGGAATTCTTCTTTTCTGTGCAACATCTTCCAGTGCTTGTTTCTCTGTTGTGCTAGTACGTACGGCTGACTTGCGTTTTCTTCTGTTAGGGGCGTGAATAAATATTTTTCTGGCTTGTTTTGGGAAATGGTTGCACTGCCTCTGGGGAAAAATTTGAAGTACTAGCATTACCAAGCACGTCTTTTGTAAATTCTGCAGTGGCAGGCATAATAACTGTTTGGGAAGTTGATGGTTGTTGATCTGGCGAGATAGGTTGATGCGTCAGGCTGGGGTCTGCTCTTTATTTTACTCCACATGGAGCAAAATCACTGTCATCAAACACGTTCTTGTTAAATGGCCGTATCCCAGTGGTAGAATATCCTGACATAATGTTTTTCGGCGTGGTTCCTTGTGGTAGAGCAGTTGCAACGATTTCCGGAATATCGTAAATCGTCATACGCTTTCCTGGATGAATCTTCATTCACACATCCATAGCTGTGTTCACGAACTTTTTGAAAGGACCATAAATACTAACGTCAAGGGGCTGTAAATTTTGGGAACAATGGATTGGAAAGGACAATAATACAATACCATTTTCCCTGCAGAACTCTATTGTTGGTAAGTATAAATGGCTGTCATGATTGTCTAGCAGAAGAAGGGCCTTATTTTCTTTGTCTGGCTTAGCATGCTTTACAAAATGCTTTATGTAAACTAAAAATTCTTCTTTCTGCATCCAACCAGAACCATTTGCTACACCTGCACAACTCATAGGCCCACCCCGAAGAAAATAGTAATGGAATACTTTCCTTGGGAATACAAAGGCGGCACACAGTTTCCAGTTTCATTAACTGCTGTACAAACAGTGACCAATGTACCTCGTCCATTTGATGTAATTGCACCTACTTGTTTTTTCCTTTTTCTGTTATAATTTTGATTGGAGCCTGAACTGTATGCACACCTGTCTCATCAACGTTATACATGTTATGAGCCTCAAAATGATTTTCCTCTAATACGCTTTACAAATTCTGAAAAAAAAAAAAAAAACTTGTCAACGATGGTCCTTTTGAAATTCGTGGCTCTTGCAGGATTGGTAGCTTCAGGGCGACGTATGGATAAGGTAGGGTTTTGTTTTAAGAAGGCTTGTAACCAGTCAACTCCAGCCATTTCTTTATCGCACCAACAATGCACTGCACACTGGTATGCTAGACGTCTTAAATCGCGAGTAGAAAGACCATAAAAAACATTGGCCGCTCGTTTCACATAATCGGCCAATATGGCTTCTTGAACAAAATTAAAAACCCGATTATGTGGCCTGTATCCCACCTGTGGGTTCTCATTCTTTAAAGTTTTCTTTCAGAATCTGTAAAGTGTTACGTAACAAATGCCATACCTTTTCGCTGCTGTTCGAACCGAGATATTCTCGTTCGTAACATCTGCGACAGCCTTTTCCATAGTCTTCTGGGAAACTTAACCTCTTTCTGTTGTCCGAATGCGTTCTCTCGGCATCCTGAAACAGACAAATAATATTTTCATTCGATTGACATTTAGATACGTAAATAAAGGTCTACTATTAATAGTATTGCAACGCACAAAACACCTATTCTTAATGTAGGTACTCAGACAGCATTAAATTACGGCAGCAAAAAAAATATTATTTCCCAACTACACTGTTAAAAATTATTGTAGATTTACAGAAATTCTGACGAAGAATGTGCCTTTAACTAGCGAAGATCTGTCTGTAACGAAGTAAAAACGGAATTCTTCGTTGCGAAGAAATGTAGACAAAGAAAGTGATATTACTTTGTAGGTATATAATACTGTCTCACTCTAATGCTCTGCTTCGTGTGCGCTTCCGCAGTACAGTCTTCTGGTAGAATCGGGTATTTCCATCTGCGTCCAACTGCACCGGACAAAGGAATGCGAGGAATGCTTGGCGTGCCATTTTGATTCGTCGGCCGAACACATGCGTTGTATTTCATTTTCGTTCTGTTGATTCCTATTATTGGAATATAGAACACGATAGATATTGAATGAACATTGCAGTTGTATAGCAGTATCAACATTTAGTGTGCAAAGGTAAGCACAACTATTCTATAATATCCTGATTGTTCTAAAATGAAAATACCGTTATTATTTTGCGTGCTAATTTAGCGCAACTGCTTGTCAGGTGGTTTGTGTTTATGGATGTTATATTTTCAACGTAGTTAAAGCCTGTTTCATTTTTAATGGTATTCGTGTAAATAGCACAAAACACTGAAATGTTTCGGCCTTGTAATAATGGTGCTGCATGCATGTTGCGTGAAATTTGGTATATTTTAATAAATTCTTAGGCGAAGCAGCAAAAAAATTTGTCCTATTTTTTTACTAATCGTGAACTGGTCAAAGTATTTATTTTAGCAGTCACATTGTTGGTTTTACACGTAAAATTTATTAATAAAAATATTTATACAGTAATGTAAAGTAGTCGCACGTAAAGAAAATTGGGGTTTATTTCGAAATTTTCCGTTTTTCATTCATTTAGGTTAGTTTTGGCTAGGTTCGGTTACTTTACTTTTAAGTTTTCATTTTTCGTTAGGTTAGGTTGCATCTAACATTACTTAACTTAACCTAACCTAACGAGGAATGGAAAACATAATAGTAAAATATCAACCTAACCAAAACTAGCCTAAACTAACTTATAAACTAACAAAACAGAACATTTCAAAGTTATAATACTGCAATTTTCTTTACGTACGACTATTTATAACGTCTATAGAAACATTTTTCATTAATAACCCATACCTATTAAATCAAATGGCCGGTACACTATGAGTAGTGACAATTAATTTTTATCCTTTAATTTATTAAATTTACTATTTTGAGTATGATTTTATTTAGCTGATATCATACCATAGTTTGGACGGCATAGTTTATAGAAATTGTGGGGTAGAACTGAGGGAAAACCAATTTCAATGAAACACAAATAGCATTAAATGTAGAAGAGTGGGTTTCAGTTTACCTTTACTTTGTATTCTTATGCATTTATGTATAAAATATTTCCGAATTTCAGTGTGCATGGATGTAACTGCAATATCTTTGTCATGATTCGTTGCACACTGCACACATGCACAGTACTAAGTTATAATTACCTGCACGTTGTGTGCGCCAAACGTGTGCTGTTTTTATTTTTGCTTGCTGTACAAAATCATAGCATCAGCAAGGACAGTTCGATAATGAGATAGGTACGTCGATAATTATCAATATTAAAATCGGAAACCCTTACCAATATCTAAATACGTAAGTATTGATACATAGGCCTAGATGTTGCAATATTATCGAAATCACTGATACATTGACAATACTGAAATCCCTATATATCGACTGATTGAAATCACTGTTTGTAATATATCTAGTGTACGTGCCTATATTATGGATGTAATTTTAACTTTAATTTTGAATACCTCGCTACAGTTTTTTATGTTATGTTAATATTTGGTTACTATATAACGTAAATAATTGTATCTAAATATAATATGGCTGTTGAGACTTTCTCTATATAATTTTGGTTGGAAACCCCCTAGTATCGATTGTAAGTACAGACGGTTAGCTAGGAGATTTTTTGTGCGTGCTTTGGAGAATTATGTGCTAGAAATGTTTTGAAAAGTAAAGAGTTGGAATGGACACGGGAAGACGAGCTATGCTACATCACGAGCCTAGAAAGGCTCTATTTTATACCCACGACCAGGATAGTTCGAGATTCATATGTCCATCCTTGTGATAGAAAATTGGGACGGTTGGACGACGAGGACCCTAAGTGCTGCAGTAGAAGATTGTCACGGTACTGTGTCTTCTTTCAATAGCGACAGAGTCAGCCTGCACATCAGTACAAGAACGAAAAGGAAATAGATTTGGAAAGACAATTCATACGATATCTGTACTAAGGCACGACACACTCGCATGGTTCTCGGTACATTTGCCGGAGGTAGTTAGTGGGTAATTCCTCTATTTTGATTCTTAAATCCAGGATAATTTATGGTTTCCTTTTGAGCGTTAATGTTCTTCAACCTTGTCGACAGCCACAAACTATTAAATTTCATTTTCTTTTGTGTTACGATATTATTTTATTTGTTAGCATTATCTCCCGTAAATGTTTTGAGCAATTTTCTTTCCTTTCTGTAAACGAATCCACTATTAAATTTTCCCTGATATTCTCTGATTGACTTAGATAATAGATGTTAAACTTAACGTAATGCCTTTCTCTGTATGCATTGGTAAATGTTAATTAAATTGTGAGCAAGTTAGCCTTGGTTGAGTCTCATAGAGATAGCAAAAAATGATAAAAAAAATTATACAAAATAAGTATCACATGTTATATCGACACTATTATTGAAATCGATGATATCAATATTGACAATGTTCCAAAAGCAACTTCACTATTTAAATTTGCTGATAAATGATGGTGTAATGATATTATCGGATATACAGGTTTAACGATATTGACAATGTACGGAAATTTCTTTCAGTATCCAGACATACTGATAACTATCAATATATAGATAACTACCAACATCAAAGTTGAAAAATGTAAGTAGTGTATAATTTCCTAAACGTAGGTATATCAATATCACAATATTATCGAAACCACCGGTATGTCAATATTTTTATACATTGAAAACACTCGCATAGTAACTGACAATACTAATCTATATAGTCTAACACTAGTTTTGTCAGCTATACATTTTGTTGTCTTGGTATTCGTATCATGAATTAACGTGCATTAATTTATAGGTTTCTCTGAAATTTCAACCCCACTAATTGCGCTATAGTTACCATAGGTATCACATTCAGGGGTGGATCTAAGGGGGAGGCAGACTGCTCCGCGCGCCGGTTGATAAGGGGCGCTGATGGTGCCAAACTTTTTTACTTGGGAATGAAATATAAATTAGTTTAAAAAGGATACATTATCTACCAATATTTAGACTTTTACTAGTTTTGTATTTTGTAAGGTTTATACTGTTTTTTACGCGAGCGCAAAACAACGTTTGCAAGATACGTTTATTACTGTTGGGTTGATTGGACTAATGGAAAAATAGGTATGGGAAAGGGGGAGGGAGAAAATCACAATTTTTGCCATGGGTGAAGGAAAGCAGAGATCTGTCCCTGGGGCACTATTCTAGGAATCATGCTGTAATTAGTCTGTAAATAATATATTAAAAAACTACAACGTTTAAGGTTACAAACAGCACTTTACATACTTTAATCGTTATTGGTAATATAGAGGACGTTTAATTTAGCCTCAAACACAACATAAACAACAGAATCTATTATTTATGTAATCTTCAGTCAAAGCGATACAAGTATGGCGGTGTTGGTGTGTGACAATATTTGTCAGCATTCAGCAGTAGTTGCGTTCCGAGTAGCCCTGTCGGCAGGCTGTGCCGGTGTGCTTCGGTGAGAAAATTAATTAAATGAAATTGAAAGCAATACACTCAAGTGTTTATCATCGCCAAACCAAACTCCTGTTAGAAACAGCCACGCATAAATAAAAGAAACAAAGTGGCAAAATAATCAAAAGAACAGGACAACAAAAATATAAATAAATGCGATAAACACACAAAATAAACACTTAAGAAAGACGACTAGGCCACAAGCACACCGCACAAAAGAATTTAAAAAATAAAATGTAAGGTGCTTATAAAATATGACTTAACTTTACTAGATACTTCAAAAATTGTTAAAATGCCCAGAGGAACAATTATAAATAACAACACGGTGATTTATGGTTTGTTAAATAATGAAATTACTTTTTATTTTTGTTTCTTATTTAAGTTAAATATTTTTTTCTTTTCAAATATGGAAACAAACAATATATAAATAACATTGAAATAAATTAGGCATATGAGCCTATATGAATAGTTGAAATTAATTATTAAAGTTATGTGCAAACGATAATATAGATAAAACGGACACGCCGCACATTATTTATTACGGAAGTTAAAATATAAAACTTTTAAATCATTAATAAAAAAGTATAATATTAGAATTTATGTTTTACATGAAAGCAAATTCTGTATTAATTATTAAAACCAAAATTACATATCAGGATTATGACGTGTCTCTGTAATAGAAAATATATAATATTAAGGTAGATTTAATTTAAAAGAAGGTAAATAAGGTGTCCCGATGACACTTAGCTGTCCTGACATCAAACATAGTGGTGGTGAGTGATACGGAATCGGAGATGTAAGCACGCATTTCCTTCACTGAATGCTGGAGAATAGAGATAATTGCACGCATTCTCAGCAGCGACGAAAACACCAGTCCACTAGCTCAACCGCCGGGACGAGCCACAGGCACGAAGCAAACCAAGATGGAAAAGCGCCCGTAAGAATGTGAGGCCCAACACTTGGACCCTCACTAAAAGAAAGGAACGCGAAATTAATGAAATGTGAACGCAAAGTAACAAATATAGAAACTCTCTGAAGACAGGTACTCACCAGAGGGAGACGAAAGATGAAGAAACACGTAGCACTGCATTGTAAGACAAACTACATATTAAGTAGTAGAATAGTAAAAAAACTATTCTTGTAGACTGCATTATGATATTAATATGAAAAAATTAAAACCATATAAGCAATTAGGGCATCTACGTCCCTATGTGTGCCGGAAAGACACGAACACCGCAACAACACATCATGCCAAGGTCACTGCTGGTATACGAGTGCCGGAAAAATAGAGGAGGAGAGGTAACAGGGGAACAAACAATGGTGCAGGGCAGTAACTTTAAAACACCACAATAGATGGCAGAATAAGGATGGCACGGGAGATTCACGCGCGTAGTAATTCCCAACAAGGACGAAATCACGTGATAATCATGCAGAGTACACGCGACCTGACACAGCAAGTTGCCGCACCGCAGGAAGAAACAGTAAAATAAAGGAGAAACAAAAGCTTCGGCTAAGGAATGCAAAACGTAGACGAACACGTCCGGCTAACAAAGAACACGTTACTGCAGCCTGAATAGGCTCTACTCATAACTAATATGTGAAGAAAAGATAGACTGTAATAAAAAATAAAATGAACTGAAATATCCAAAATAAAATTACTGAATGACACCAAAATACTGTTAGTATAACGTAAACAAGTTAATAACAATAAAATTAATTAAGTAAATGAATCTTAATTTATGAAAATATACACAAAACATTTTAATATTTAATTTATACAAGTCGTGGCGTATATAATACGGCACAAGGCCGGGAGGATACAACAAGATTTCTGTTGTCTTGACTAGGAAGGACAACACGTGTTTCATTCGGGCGAGAATAGCGACTTGCCTTGCATTGTGAGCCCTCAGCAGTCTGTATTCCGCCATTTCAAGTTTTTTAATCTGGGAATAGCGCCCCTAGTCACATTGACGCTGAACATGTAAATGCTTTGAAATACAGGGTATTTTGTTCGCAATTTAAAAAAGCAGAAATCGAAAAATTGATGATTTATATTGGCATATAAATATACAGAAAAGTTACTATATTATTGATATCACTTGTAAAGAGAAAATGTACAACATTGTCAAGATTGTTTATACACAAGAAATGTATGAGAGTATCAATATACAGAAAATACTGAGTATGCAGTTGAAATTACTATCAATATTACAATTCATGATATCGAACAGCACTAGAATCTGCCATTTCAACATGTAAATGTTGATTTCTATCGATATACAGCAGAACCATGTTCTAACAGTTTTCAAGGGACCTGTGAAAAAAATGTTATATACAGGCCAATGTTATAAGCAGGAACCAATATTCTTACCCCAATAAATGGATTTTACACAAAAGTAATTTAAAATTCAAAGGAAAGTGATGTTAAATGCGGGAATGTTATAACAGGGTTCTACTCTAGTTCTAAAACGGCCTTAACTGTATCTGACAAATTTTAATCTGAGGTAAATAAAGAGACGCGAGTAACAATAATTCCAAACCAATTGAAACTTGGTGTTTTCTTTGCAAAGGAAATTAACAAATTCACTCGAATTTGCCACGTTCTACACGTTCAGTTAGGCCTATGCTTTCGATTTAAGTAGGAAATATGTGTGCACATTAGGACAAGTGAAACTGTAAATAGTCACACATAACTTGTCCATGTGTTGCTATTTCAAGAATACCAACATGGTTTTAGAGTAGGATATTCACGTGAGACTCGGTTGGCCTGTCTGTTGTAGGGCCCAGTAAAGACAGTTGATGAGGGAAAATAAGTGGATGTCTGTGCAATTATTTGTTTTACCTTTAATGATGTGTATTGTAAAAGCGGAATATCTAGGGAGAGGTGGCTGACTTGTTAGAAAACAAGAGGTTGGTGGTAAGGTGGATATGATATTTCCAAATGACTTGGGTTGAGAGAGTGAAAGTGGGGGATACTGTATCGCATGAGGGCAAGGTCTTTTCAGGGGTGCCACAGGGAAGTGTGTTAGGTCCTATATTGTTCACCATAGTGGTTTACGAATAAATGGTTTGAGGTTAACAGCAGAATAAGGCTATTCGCTGATCGTATTCTTCATTCAGTGGTGGGACCGGAGCACAAGTTAAAGGACGGTTTGAGCAGATAAGGTTGTGGGAACTTAAGAACAAAGTTAAGATAAATGTTAAAACTAAAGTTGTATGGTTTGCAGGAATAAGACTAAAGAGCATGGAAGCCTATAGATTGGCAGGGCGAGGCATCAGAGTATAAGTACCAAGAGGTAGTTATACAGGAAAACCTTGGATGGAAGAGCCATATTCAGAAAGTGATTTTAAAGGGTAGGAAAGTACTGGGAATGATGAGCAGGATACTGAGGGGAACCAGCTCTGTGGTAAAGAAGGCCTACAACACCATGGTCCGGCCAGTTCTTGATTATGCTGCAGCAAATAAGCAACAATGTTTTGGAAAATGATGTAGCATCTGACATTTTTGTTTAGATTCATTTTATTTGCTCCGTACATACAAATATGAAAATAAAGCTATCGTAATGCTTTATATTTATGACGACTGTTAAAAATTAATGTAGACGGTTCGTTTTGAGTAAAATAATTGGACAAGGAAGTTCTGCTAGTTAACAGTAGGTACTTGTTATCCTGCATAAAATTCCAGCAAAATTATTTCTGAATTAGTTAAAATGCCACAAATTAATTACTAGAAATCATTAGCATAACTAATATTGTATGAGTAGCATATTTTGGGGGAGTTTGGGACATTGCATCTGTGATAGGATCGTAGGATCCACTAATGACGTCACCACCCCCATCTTACCATCTTGGATGACATAATTTTCCCGTTTTTACATCAAAATTTTCCTTTTTTACCTAAAAACATTAAAAATTCCCCGTTTTCCCCCCAAAATTCCCGTTTTTACCTCAAAATTTCCCTAATGTCCCGCACAAATTTCCCAGAAAAGTAAACAAATACTCAAAAATACAGTATTGCTCAATCAGGCTGGAGGAGGCTGAATACGGGGCAATAAGAGCCTGAATGAGCAATATTTCCCATCGACTAGCATGTTTTCAACATACATCTTTTCCGCGATACCTGTCGTCAGTTGCTTCACTTAAATGTAGGCATCCTTCTTGAAGGGGTTTCCTCCGAGTCTACCGATTTTTTTTTCTAATTCGCATTCCAAACACACCCCAATCATACATCATAATGTAACAACATATATCTAGTAAAAATAAGTTAAGTAATTACAATACCACTACTGAACGAGGTTCCGTAACCCTCCCCATGCTAATAACTTAAACCTGACTCCTATTCTAGCTACGCTTGAGCCAGATTCAATTAATTTAATCAAATATTACTGCAAGTGTTTTCACAGAGTCTCTCTTCATAATGTAAAAACCTTTTTAGTAAAATTATTTCAAGTAATAACCTATATCACACCTGGGCGAGCTTCCCCACCACTTCCCCTAGCTACACCAGAAATATTACCAATAAATACAATCAAATAAACAATAGGAAGTTTCTTTGAGTTCCCCGAAAATATTTAAAATTCGCATTTCTACCAATCCCTATTTACACCTTATACAGAAAATATATTTTTTTCGATTACATTTAAAAATAACCAATACTATATGCCTAGACGAGGCTTCTTTGAACCCCAACATACTCTACACTCAAGTCACTCCCAGACACCTCCCCCTCCCCTCATCATCACCAACCTTTTCTAGCATTCCCCTTTCTTTCCAAGGCACCACATGCATGCTAAATATGTGCTCATCACCTAATACTCCTCCCCTCCATTCCATGATGACATCCTGTTCCACATCCCCCTCCTCGCCGAGTCAGCACATACATGTGTCGTAGTATGGTGCGATACTAACCTTTGTACTTCCCTTCCCTCTCCCATTACATGAGTCGTCACATTCCTGAGATGTGGCATCATATTGGTGTTGCAACATGGTACAAGACTGTAGACGACTTTCAGTATCATTCCCGCTAGCACATTTCCCCCGCATCACTTCACACCCCCACTCTAACCAGCCCTAACCTAGCTGTACCAAGTGATCTCCTAAAAATACATTTAAAAATTAGAGGGTTCCATGAGACTTCCAAACAGAGTTTTTTTTACATTCCAACCAGGTCACAATCATATTGCAATGTATTGTGTGTACTCGGATGCATAAATAATACCACGATTAATGAAATCACACTGCACTTTACTTCCAAACATCGTCACATTTTCAACAACTTCCAGTCATAGACAGTTATATATATGGTGTGTGCATACACACAATGATTGCTATGTCCATTCACAGATATCACACCTCCTTCCTTAATTTATCTAATAAAACTTAAACAACAATTTTCAATACTGTTACACGAAATTGAACTTAGGCTACGCTACAAACAATGAAACAACAATAATTTTAAACTTCAAAATTGCTTGATTTTGCACTTGCATTACAAATCCATTCTAACCACCTTTTTCCTGACCCATACAGGGTACCTTCTCATGCCCATCTCTGGCACTTCTATCTCACTCACTAAACCCCCCACTGCCTGTTCAGTGTCTGAAACATATGCACCCCCTACTGCCTGTTCAGTGTCTAAAACATCTGCTTTCTTCCTTTCCTGACCTTTTTCAACCATCTCATCTTTTTCCTCCCTGCCATTATTTGTCAGACTACTGTCCCCCCTGCTGTTATCTAACTGTGATCTCGTCTTGCTCACCTGTAAACCCGTGTCTATTTCTAACTCACTTTACAATATGTCTGTATAGAACTTTTTACCCTTATCCAGCACTATCTGAATAACATGTCTCTTTACCACTTGACCTATCTCATTGTGCACCAAATACACTACATTTCCCTTTTTGGCCAATACAACACCCTTCCTCCACTTGCTCCTCCCATTAAACATGCGCACTCTAACCCTGTCTCCTATTTGAAAATCTCGTTTAACTGCACCAGTTGATGATTGTGTACGAGATTGATGATCACAAGTTGTAGGACGCAACAGATCATACTCTGATCGTAAATATCTGCCAAACATTAACTTGGCCGGAGATACACCTGTAGTACAGTGAGCTGAATTTCTTACATCCCTGAAAAATCTGAACAATTCTTTTGACAAGTTACCACCAGCATGAGCATGCAATAAACATTTTAGTTTCTGCTTGTAGAATTTAACACTATTTTCTGCCTGTCCGTTGGAATGTGGGTGGTATGGTATTGATGTTATATGCTGGATCCCGTGGGATCGTAAAAAGATTTTGAATTCATCCGATGTAAATGGGGGACCATTATCACTTACTAATTATGTGCATGTACCAAACCCTGCAATGAGGGAGTTGAGAAAATGGATGGTAGTTACTGCTGCAGTTGAAGGAACTTCAGCGACTTCTAACCACTTAGTATGTGCATCTACAACCACGATGTAAGTTTTTCCTTTAAAGGTTCCTAAAAAGTCAACATGAATTCTTTGCCATGGACTACTAGGGAATTCCCATGGCTGAGGTTCCACAGAAACTGGATTTGGTCTTACAGCCTGACATGCCGCACATGAATTTCCTAATTCCTCAATACACTTGTCCAGTAAGGGCCACCAAAAATATGCCCTAGCAAGTGATTTCATCTTAACTATTCCCATGTGACTGCCATGCAACTGTTGCAATAATTCTGCTCCACATACACTGGGAACAATAACTCTGTAACCCCACATCAGTACGCTAGACTCTACTGTCAATTGTCCCCTACGTATCCAAAACGGCTTAACTTCATTAGGTACTTCCTTTGGCCACCCACCTAACGTATACTGAATCACCTTTGTCAATACTAGGTCAACTTTAGTCTCCTGGACTATTACCTGATTCGTCAATGGAAATGTACTCTCTCCTATATACTGCACATATGTGACATCACCATCATTAACTGGTCCTAACAAAGGCTCAGACTCTCTGTGTGGCAAAGGCAAACGAGGTAAAGCGTCTGCATTCCCATGACATTCAGACTTAACAAAAACAATGTCAAACTCGAAATTTGACAAAAAGACCGCATATCACTGTAAACGAGCTGCAGCCATAAGTGGTATCCCTTTCTTTGGCCCAAAGATTGATAGTAAAGGTTTATGATCTGTCACCAATTTGACCTTTGTATCATATAAATATTGATAAAAATGTTTTACCCCAAACACTAATGCCAAACTTTCCTTTTCAATTTAGGAGTAATTAATTTCTGCCTTAGTGAGGGTGCGGGATGCGTAAGCTATTGGTCGCTCAGTTTTGTCCGTGTACACCAGTGACAAAACAGATCCAACTCCATACTGAGAGGCATCACAAGCAACTTTCAAAGACAAATTTGGATCATAATATGCTAAAATATCTGCAGATACCATGATATCCTTAATGCGCTTGATGGCATTGATACATTCCTGCGACATTTGCCATTGCATCCCTTTCTTTAACAACTGATACAAGGGATGCAATATCGTGGAAAGATTGGGCACAAATCTTGCATAGTAATTAATTAAGCCAAGGTAAGCTCTCAATTCTGTCACATTAGAAGGCATTGGTGCTTCTAAGATAGCCAGGACCTTACTTTGGGCAGTATGTAAAACATTTTTATCCATAACATAACCACAATATTCTACTGAACTCTGTTTAAAACTACACTTATTTGGTTGTACACGCAGGTTAGCTTATTGCAGTCTCTCAAAAATGTTGTGTAATTTCTCTAAATGTTTTTTATCATTTTCCGCTGTGACTAAGATGTTATCAAGAAACACAATTACTCCCTCTATATCCACTAGTAACTGTTCCATTAACCTTTGAAAAATTCCCAGACCTGATGCAACTCCAAATGGAATTCGATTGTATTGAAACAAACCCTTGTGGGTACTAATGGTAACATATTTCCTTCCTTGAATGCTCATCCAAAAGTACCTGCTGGTAAGCCTGGCTTAAATCAATTTTACTGAATTTGTCACATTTACCAATACTGTTTAGAATGTCTTCAATTTTTGGTACTGGATAACGATCCACTTCTAAGAAAGGATTTACAGTAATTTTGTAATCCCCACGTATTCTGACTGTACCATCTTTCTTAATGATTGGAACAATTGGAGTTGCCCACTCACTTGAGTCCACCGGACTTAACACACCCGCCTTTACTAACCTATCTAGCTCTTGCACTACTTTGTCCTTTAAAGCAAATGGAAAGACCTAGGTTTATGATACTGTGGATGAGCTTCAGCCTTGACATGAAGTGATGCAGTACCCTTATTGTATGTTCCTAAATTGGCATAAAAAACAACACGATAAGACTCCTTTAATTGAGCAGCTACTCCACACTGCTCAAAATCAATACTGCACACTGGCAATCTGATTTGTATTTCAAGTTTCCTAAGCCAATCTCGTCCTAACAATGTGGTTACTCCTTTTTCTACAACATACAAAGGCAAAGAAAACTGGCCTAGTTTTGTTTTAACACATAGCCTACATTCATAACCCCTTTTGGCTTAATTATTCCCCCTTGATAGGTAGTAAACACCAACGAGGTGCTCTGAATAAGAACAGTTCGAAACACTTGCATGTAAAGATTATAAGGTATGGCAGATATCGCCGATCCTGTATCAATTTCCATTTCCAATAACACGTTCTCCACAGACAATGTACACATGTACCTGCGATCTGACTGCTCACCATCATTTATCTGGAGCACGGAAAAACCTACCTTGCTTTCATCTGTGACCAAATACTGTACACTAGCGTCTTTACATACTGCTTGTAAATGGCCACGTTTGTTACAACGGTGACAGGTAAAACTGCGATATTTGCACTCTGACCTGGCATGATTTCCTTTTCCACAACAAAAACACACCACTTTCTATTGCCCTTGATCCTGGTTGAGGCTCGCTTGCGGACGGAAACTACTGCTGCTGCTGCTGCGCGTAGCAACGTACTGTATGCCAGGTTCCTGCAACTGGTGTATCCCCGATGCTGGTGCAGAGCTGTCCACACTGGTCGCCGCATGCTGCGAAAACACTGCTGATTCCAACAAGGCACGCTCAATGCTTATAGCCAACTTCAATGCACGATCGTACGTAAGGTTTTCTTCTGACAACTTCTGACGAATGCGATCAGATTTAACACCACTTACTAATTTATCATGTATTCGCTCAAGCAATGTGTCCGCAAAATTACAATGCGCACTTAACCCCTTTTAAAAACCCTTATATAATCCAAAATGGATTCGTTCGGTTGCTGTGTACGTTTATCAAACTTGAACCGCTCTGCGATGTAGTTAGGTTCTGGCTGCATGTGATTACGAATAGCGGTGACCGCCTCCTTATACGACAGTTATGCTGGCTTCTTTGGCACACACAAATTCCTTTATAAGTATCTGTCCCTATTGACGTTAGTAACGTGCATAACTTCTTTTCCAATAGTAGAGAGTTGAAAACACAAAACAATTCGAAACACTCCATGTACGAATCCCATGACTCTCGATCATTGTTGAATTCTTCAATCTTCCCCCATAGTACTGGACCATGCAGTTGAACATCGCCGACTCCAATTTGATTTCCAGTGGATATGTTGATAATTTAGAAGAACATTTGAAACACAATAATACCTAGTATCCTCGTCGCCACTGCAATGTATTGTGTGTACTCGGATGCATAAATAATACCACGATTATAGAAATCACACTGCACTTTACTTCCAAGCATCGTCACACATATCTCGTAAAGGTAAACTATTTTGTGGTAACACTTAATAAAATACGTAACTAACCATCATATCATACTGGTACGAGCTCCAAGGAACACACCGAACCTCCTAATAGTCCGTGAGCCAATGGTGAAGGTGAGTACCAAAAAGGCGGAGTAAGTCCAACCAGGATTTTTAACTAACTATATGTATGTAGTGTTAGAAACTGTGTGATGGATGCTTTGAATGTGTAGCTAAATATTATTTTGAGCTCGATTTGTGAAACACTGCTGAAGGTTTACAACACAATTTACATTAGACACAAAATAAGCTGTAGAATAAAAACTAAGAATCGGAGGTAAAAATACTTCGGCACGAAAGTTAATCAGAATGATATTTGACATACAAAAGTATACATTAGAAATACTAAAACAAAATATTACAGAAAATATGAAGATTTTTGTATTTAAAAATTTCACAAACCTGCATGTCTGGCATTATCTGAAAGGATGATAAAGGTTTTAATTACTAATCTTCTTCACTATCACTCTCACAAAGATTTTCTTCATCTCCGTTATCTTCTTGTTCCATATTTGCGCACGTTAAAAGTTTACAAGCAGAAGTGCACTTGAGTCCATTAAGTATACACGAACATCGAGCTGGATGGCAAGTTCTTGCACACTTGCAGGATAGCACTGTGAGTACAGCATCAGGAGCTGGGAGGCCTGTCATCCACTTAATAGTTAAATTTCCATCAACATCTACTTCCCAACCATGTCCATCTGTGGGTTTTGGAATGTGTGGACAATTATCTAAACTGCGCCTCCAAATAGCTGCTTGGTAATTTGCTCGTAGTGTATGTTGCTGTAAAGTGTCGTAACAGGGTGGTAATTTATC
>PNEQ01123459.1:0-20127 GCA_003012365.1 Medauroidea extradentata
AAAATAATTTAACTAAGATACCATTGGAATACCATCTTGGAATTTGGTATACACCTAGTTAATGGAGGTATGAAGAAAATTTAATTTTTTCGAAAAAATTAAAAATTCCAATTTTGAGTTATATAAAAAAATATTTTTTAAAGTTTTTGGGGATAATATATTTTTTAGTAATGTAATGATGTTATATATTTTATGAAACACCATAATCAAATGAACAAAATGACACTAAGTTCAGCTCTCTATGTTGAACGGTTCTCGAACCAGAGCAATTACAAGATTTCCAAATGCAGCAAAATTGCTCATTTTCTTAAAATTTAAAAAATTCATAACTCAGAAACTAACAGTCCAAAAAAATTGTAACTAGGGCATTTTCATTTAATTTTGTAATACTACCATTAAACAAAAAATAATTAAATTCTATGACATCTTTTTTTTTCACTTAGTTGATTTGACATGGAATGTCCCGGAGGAAACCCCTTTTGATGATGATCCCAGGGTCGACAGGCCAACGACCATGGGGCAGGCTACGTACCAGTGGATTGATGCACCCTCCAAAACGACGGACCTTCGGGGACTTGTTAGGGCCAGTCCCCACGCCACAACACACTCAAACTACGCTAAGCGTCACTAGGGACGGGGTGAGCCAAAAACACTACTCTCAATCAAAGACGTGAATAGTTTTTGTAATTTACTCACCATGAACAAAAGACTGGTACTCGCAGAAGGCCAGTGCCAGTTAACGGACCTGGAGCACAAACCTCTCCAGTAGGTGACGCTGTAAAAATAGCACTGGGCTGGCGATGTGCTTAATGAGCTAACTTACACCCCTGGACGCGACGGCTCGCAGGGGATGAGGAGCCCCGGGTCAAAAATAATGAAAACAGTTCTGGTAAATGAGTTAGAGACTATTGAAACTAAAGAATGACTGGTGCAAAACTGATGAAGGACCCGGGGTAGACAAATACGTCTGTCTCCTCCACGCATCTAATTCTGACTAACTGAAACATGGCGTTTGGCGTTGCCAAGCCAGCCCCGCAAGAGGGACTGACTTCGCACTGTGTAAAGTAGTTCCCATACAAAAACACTTAAGTAGAACAAGTTACACAAGACAAAACATAAAATGGACACTGGAAAAATAGTAAAACATATTAAAAAGATGATTGGTATTTTCTAACGTGCATATCTTGGAGTATTGTTCACTGTTGCAAGAGTTTTCAAACCAGTTAAACGCACTGAAACTCTTCAACAAAATCCTGTGCTGATTTACAAAATGTTTGAAAAGTGCACCGATCAACGGAGATCCACTGCTTGTATGTGATATTTTCTATTATTTCTTCTTCAAAACTTGTCAGCAAAGCTTCCTTGAAATCAGATATGTTAGGACATGAATCACATTCACCTAAATAACACATTTGTCCTGGTGGGTTACACATAATTTTTGCCAAGCAGTCTTGATATGATTTCAAAGGTTTAAAATCTCCATTCAGAATTATTTAATTTATATTGCCTCCAGCAGTCATTAGTTTCACATTCTGGTGTATTGTACATACACATACAACATGTGTTCCACTACCTCCTGCTATTACACAATTTTTTGGTCGGAGGTCGGCAAATTTGGAAAATCCTATCTTGTGGACTGGGTACTTTGTTTTGAAAGCTTCATAAATTTCTCATAAATTCCCCAATATTAGCCTTTTTTGAACTTGAATTCAAATGCCATCATTGTTTTTCATGGAAACGTAATCTTTCTTGCCTGGCACTAGTCTGCTGATTTTGTCACTGCTGTAAAATTGTTTTACCTCAGCAACTATTTTTTCATCCAAGATTTTACCAGGCTTTGGGTCAGCAGTGGATAAAATTATTTAATTTTGTAATGCTTTGGCTTTCCTAGCAAAGTAATTAGTTAGTCCGAATTTATTTTCAATTTTACTGCATGACCAGCTTCTAGGTAATACAGTCAAAATTTGTAATCTTTCGTTTTGTTTTGTATTCTTGAATTTTTCTTTTAGTTGTTCACTTATTTCCAACTCTGCATTGTTAGTGTTGCTGTTATCATCATTATCTTCAACATTGAAAAATGATTGTTTGAAGGTAGTTTTAATCTTTTCCATTTTTTCTGTACAATACTTTTTAGAAGAGATGACAATGAAACATTGAAGTGAGTTAGTGCAGCATCTGGATCCACATACATACTCTCACTACTTGGACCAGGCTGTATATCTTCACTAGGCTGCAAGTCATCTTCTGGATTCAGGAATTTTTCTTTCCCTAACTGCAGGCTGCATGATGTGCAGATTTTCAAATGTCGTTCAATCCCATAATTTAATGCAACCATATTCTCTGTAACGCTTCTTAAATTCTTTTCACCCAATGTCCCTTCTTTTTATAAGGGTTACAGCAGTAAGTTGACCATTTCCTGTCACCTACCATTTCTAATCATAGAAGATGTACCTTCATCAGATAAACTTGACATGCAAAAAAAAAAACTATGCATTTAAATACTACTGAAGCACAAGCACAACCTGATGTGTATATTTGAAGAGCTGAATCAGAACTGAGCAGATCTGGTCTCATCACTGTGTAAGAGGACAACTAGAACAAGGAAACTGTCTATGAGTCAGTATGCAGCTGCATGGCCTTGAAGGAGATAAGCTCTTATCTGCTGCCACCTAATCACTCCTCTGGTCAAAGCAACAGCTCTCCTTGTCTCCGCTGTGTGGTCATGCATACTGCATTCATTTCCACTACCAGATACACTTTAAAAGGGCATTATTTTGACTTGTGGGGCTAACAAAAATGCAAGTAAATAAATTGACAATTAACAGTGTACTATAAATATTAGGTTTTTAAATGGAATTTGGCTATAATCTGCTATAAATAAAATTGGCTGCCCTGAGCAGCACATGTAAACTAATTTATATACATATTAGGCCTTAGAAGGAAGTCCAATAATGATACCAAATTTCATCCCCACACAGTTGCAATAGTAGGTAGTAGCAGTACTAGAATACCAATGTCATATTACAATATCGTACTAAAGGATGCCAAACAAAAAGCGATGTCATTATCCATGTCCACAGTTTTTTAAATGTGGTGTTTCTTTTAAAGCTGTAATACCTAAAAGGAAAATTTTGAAAATTTTCATGATGCCATGAAGATACCAACTTGAAATTTGGACTGCTTGTTCAAGAAATGTGTACAAACAAATATAATTTTTTTAAAATTTTAAAATATTTTATTTTTATATAACTATAAAATTAAATTTAAAAAATATGTGGATTTTTTTTTTCAATTTATACTGTGTTACATATCAAATGAAAGCGCACATAATAAGCTTTAAAGTGAGACTTTGCCCAAGTCTGTAACTCTCATGGATTCTGAGAAAATAGCATTTAAAGTAAAATAGATTGAGTGATTTTTAAGCTTTTTGGTAATACAAATAATTCTATAACACAAATTGGCAGTCTGAAAAATCTAAAAAAAATTAATTTAGTCTATTTTAGACATAAGGAACACACACCTCTAAGAAGAACGATATTTGTGACATCAAGTTCCAAATTTATTTTTTCGTTGGTTGATTTGACATGGAATGACCCACACATCAAGTTTCGTGACAGTTTGAAACACATACTGCATCTGTTGCAAATTGTGTTAATATTTCCTCAATAATGCGCAAAAAAACTTTGTAGTTAATAAATGATAGAGTTTGTTGCCCATGAATTTGGTTAGTATTCATGGGCAATTTTGTGATAATCTAGTTATGGTCGCTTATAGAGTTATCAATTGATATGGTAGAGACTGAGATGGGTTTATTTACAATGTTAGTGAGAACATGGTCAATAATAGTGCTGGTTGTTTCAGTTTCCCTGGTGGCAAATATGTTGTTACACAATGTAAACCCTAGAGCAGAATAAGTAACTTCATAGGTTATGAAACTGGGACACGCTCTGCTTAACTTTATGTTTATATCTCCAATGAAAACAGCCTCTCCTTTGTATTTACCAAGGTCTTGCTTTAATATGTTTAGGAATGAGTGTAGATGTGTGTTAGGTGGTTTGTAGTACCTTCCCAAATTTATGTTTTTGCAGTTATAGCCTAGTAATTTAAAACAAGAGAATTTTTCATTTTTAAGTACATACTGTAACTGCAGGGGAAGTTTGTTAACGAGTTCAACAGCTGCCAAATAAGAACTATTTTTAAATATATCAGTTCTGTGAAATATGGAATGTAGATTTGTCTTACGTCTAGTGTCGTGTATGTGCACATTTTGATTGGTTACATAGTTTGTGTTAGCTAGTTCAATAATAATAGTTATAGATATAGATGTATATATAATAAAAAGATAGCTTTATTTACCTACTAGAACTAATAAGGGATACATTTAGTAATAAATTAAAAAGTAATATACTGTATATATATATATATATATATATATATATATATATATATATATTAGGCTACGTACGCCAAAAACATAGGTACACAGTTAAACATGCTTATTCCAGAATGCCGTTTGTGGAAGTTTTTTTTATACCAAGAACTGCAGAGACCACTGGTTACTGAATTAATTTCCTGATAATGTTGACAAGTAATTCGACCTTGCTGTAACTTGAGAGTTCAGATGTTGTATGTACTTCGTGTTTTTTGAGAGTATTATGTGGGAGGTGAGGCATTCTCAGCTATGGCAGGTGACACAAGGTGGCAGGGCGCGTATCAGAAACTTTCAGCAAGTTGTATGTAACGTCACTATAAATGTTTGTGACGAAATAGCACTTTTGTTACACAGTTGTTAGCCACTATGCATGACTTGGCAATTTCTCTTTCTTCTTCCCTCTGTCATAAATTTAATGTAGTTGTGCAAAAACGAACCTACCCACAAAGTAATTTATTGTGGGGTAATTATACCAGGTAGAAGGGGAAGGTCCAAAATATGTGGGCTACAGGCAAAAGAACAAACTTTAAATCATAATATTTTAATATAAATACGAGCACAGAAAAACAAAGTTTTAGGTAACTTATATATTACTTTCGTTACAGATTATGTATACAACTGTAGTGTAGTATTGTATGTATTAAATTTTTCTACTTTGTAAAGTGAAAACATTTGCATATCTTGCCTTGATGTGTCCTATATTCCAATAATAGGAATCAACAGAATGAAAATGAAATAAATAAATAAACCGTTACTACAGAGCTTTCCGCTTCGTCGTTGTGACTGACGTACCATTCCTGAAAATAAATTTATTGACCAATTCATCTCAGCGTTCTCAGTAACTTAGTAAGTGTCATTTCACCCTGGAACAGTTTCATTTCACTGTCTCAATATCTAGGGAATTTTATTGCATTCAGAATCATCATTGTATTCTGTGATTTTTCACTTTGTTCTTTAGTATGTGTTTAGCTACATTTCCTCTCGGAGCGAGGTGGCGTTCAGGTGTCCTGTTACTTAATGTGTGTATATTCAGGATTAGACTCTCTTATCCACTCTTCTTCAACAACAGTGGCATCGTATTTGCTTTGTCTGATGTGCAAGTTCATGAACTGTCCCGTGAAATGCCAGCCATGTTGAATCTGTAATTACACTAGCCTATAAGAGTAACACATTTGCTAACTATCAACTCTCTTAACTGCTATTAGCTGACAAAATATGCCAAATGTTGTGAAATAAAGCCAATGCTTGACAACCACAATGAAGCAGAACTTAAGAGTGCGTGGTAGATAAATAAACGCTGAAAACATCAATTGAGTTCTACGCTTTTTTCGAAGCTAATATGGATAAAATACTCAATGACAATCCTAGATAATGGTATTTGCCAACTTTAGGAGTAAATATTTATCCAGAATTACTAATTCGTTATGTGTGATCTCTTGCGCCACAGTTAACTGCACGAGGTGCCGGCGTCAGAGATTGTGTCTAGAAGTTCGCAACCCTAGAGATATTTTTGTTTAAAACGTTAGCTAAAACTATTGTCTAGGATTGCTATTTTTTAATTTTCACAAATTGGCTTCAAGTAACCTACAATGTTTATAGCATTGAATTATGTACCATGCGCTCTTAATTCATGGTGCTCAAAATACTGAAGAAAGAAGCATAAAATAAATAATATTTGAAATCCAATTGAATAAAAAAAAACATTGCATAAATATCTGCTGCTGTCTTAATATTTAGTAAAAGAAATGGCTCAGGGTCCTAAATTGAAATCTTGCCATTTCAAAAGCCTGATCAGCTTGCTTGCATTTCGATTTAAGGTTGTTCACGTGGCAAAAATTCAATATTTTATATTTACTTGGCACAGTGTTAGTTTTATATATGTTACTTGTGACTACATTTTCCACTTGTAGAAATTTTTTAGCTCTCATAGTTTTCCCATAGCGGCATGTCAAAGTCAGTATTTGCAAGTTACAAGAACATACGTAACAAAGACCAAGTGACTTACCGGAATGAAATAATTTACACTGAAATTAGATATAATGGTCGCTATGCTAAAAGATTTAAAAACACAGAATGGAATTACTTTGTACTTTTTTAAAAAATCCGAAAATGACGAAAATTTACCTCATTTGTGGCAATTTTTTAAAAAGACAAAATTACTTTGTTGTGTGTTTTTAAATCTTTTAGCATACTGCCCATTATATCTAATTTCAGTGTAAATTATTTCATTCGAGTAAGTTACTTGGTTTTTTGTTAAACCTATGTTTCTGTAACTTGCAAATTCTGACTTTGACATGCCACCATGGGAAAACCATGAGAGCTAAAAAATTTCTACAAGTGGAATATGTAGTCACAAGTAACGTCCATAAAACTAACACTGTGCCAAGCAAATATAAAATTTTGAATTTTTGCCACGTGAACAACCTTAAGTAACCTTCTGAAGAACAAAACCGTGTCGCATGACTGAGCAAACGTAACACAGCTTCATAACTTATAACTAAGTCAAGTTTCAAATTAATTGAAATGCATCTGTGAGTTCAGCTACCCATTCAATTGATTTCATTCCTTTTGATTTTAGAGTCAGCAGTACTTACATATTTCCAAATAATACCATTGTACCTTTTAAAAATGGCCTTCATCCGTTTCATTAGATGAGAGTACGGGCCATGGGAATGGCTGATTATCGTATTTGCCTTCAGTTTGTACGCTGGTTTCTGCAACAGGCTAATGACGATGGTTTCCTGAATATGCTTTGTTTACAGACGAGGCTCAATTTATTTGAGAAGGCATGTACAATTGTCACAAATAGCATGTATGGTTGGATGAAAATCCACATGCGATGATTGCGCGTGGTCATCAGAGACTTTGGCAGTTAACATGCGGGCTAGTATTGTGGGCGACAACTTATTCGGTCCGTACATGTTTCCGCCTCGACTCAGGTGGCCGATGTTATTGGAGGAGGTACCCTTGCACGTCAGAGGGACATTGTGGTTTCAGCATGATGATGATGAGACCCCAGTGCACTTTACAGAACTGGTTTGTGCAGGACTTACCAACACCTTTGGTAATCTGTGGAACGGCCGCGGAGTATCTATACACTGGACCTCACCCCATTGGACTTCTTTCTCTGGGGCTACATAATAACTGAAGTGTATTGTAGCCCTGTCAACTTGGAGGAAGAATTAGTTGCACAGATTCTTTCGGCGGCCGCACACATACAACACACACATCACACATCTTCCAGCGAATACGGGACTCCGTGCTACGTCGATACTGGCTCTGCGCTAAGGTTAATGGTGCTCATTTTGAACTTTTATTGTAACATTGATCAAAAAAATAAAGTACTGTAAACAACTACCATTTGTGTCTTCTCAATCACACCTAATACCCCAGAATACTTGTTGCTGCTAAACTATTAGTTTCCGACACATGGTTATCTGGCAAAATGTTTTGTATTTGTCTCCTTTATCTTCCCTATTACTTTGGGCATTGAATTTTTGAACACTCCATAAAACTTATACGTGTACTAACTTTGCTGGTCACTGGCAAATTCTCATCAGCATTTATAACAGCTGTAATACCTTCTTTTGCAACAATGACAGCTCTGAGAAGGTGTAACAAGACTGGGTGGGGAAGGCAAATAAAGAAAACACACTTAAGGGTTTCAAACTTACCAAAAAAATTTAAAAATCAATCTGAAATCAGCAACAACAATCAACACCTCACAGGTGTAATGCACAGGAACTTAACAGACAAAAAAAGGGATACGTCTTTCCATTTCAACTCTGTATTCGATCAAACTGAATGTACAAAAAAAAACCTGCTTCCAACAATCTTAACAAAAAATTATTGATGTCAAAGTTCATACAAAATATTCAGGTACTGAATCCTTTCATTAAGCACTACCGGTAATTAGACGGACTGTCCGAAAGGGCCAGGCCCCACTATACCTTCTTGCTGGTATCACACAGATAGAAAATACGCTACAGCCGCGTCAATTTACAATCCCTCAAACGAATGATCATCAAGGCACAATTGTTCATAGTTTGTGCCAAGAAATTACCCTGCGGTAATAAAAATTAAGTACCGAAAACACATCAGTTACGTTTTTTAGAGTAGTGTAACTTTACTCCTGCTTTCAACAGTCTCACATTTATGGTAGATGAGTGCTTTAGGACTGCTAAACTTTCACCGCATTACCTGGCCTAATTCAAGCCCATAAGTCTGTACTGCGAAGGAAAACATGTCTAACGACGAGTCACTATCCATTCACTGCGGCACACTCAGATTCGTACTGCGGTGGTAGACTCTATACACCCTGCTTACAGCAGCTCACTTACAACTCTCTCACACAACAGCGACTCTCCCGCACAACAGCCTGGCAGGGACTCCCACCATTCCCTCTACTCTCTGCACACACTTAGGAACATAGCATGGCAGCACCGCCTAGCGCGCTCCAAAAATTACGACACTGATCGCCCCCAACACCTGCATCTTGGGAATTCTGGTACAGGATAGTATCAAATTACCTACCACAATGTGGCGATCACAGATGTGATCGTCACTCATCAAGCACTTCAGTACACACAGCAGTTTTAACAAAACCGTCACAACACTTACCGAACCTTTGTTCCCGTTTTCTATTCTTTCAAGATGTCGCAAGTTTTCCTCTACATGGAATTACATTTGCACACTGAAAATACTGGAAGCGCACACACTTGACATCTTGGTTGTAATAACAGCTAATTCCTTCACTTACATGTCTGATGCTGTTTCCAAAGATAAGTAAAAACATTCAGATCAATTATCTTTTCACCACTCTGTAACAGTTTTCCCTCAGCATGGCTCACGACACCAGCAAACTATTCTTGACTGTTGCATCATGCTGCTCGACTGATGCCACTAGGTAGGCGGCCTGATTCGTCAACATGACAGCAGGACACATTGAATAGCAGTGGGAACACACTGTTCACTTCTCATAGCGCCTGCGCTGGTTACAGATAATGACTGGCCTTATGCTTTAAAAAGCAGTGTAGAAAATGATATGTATAAGAAAGTACACACCTGATAGTAAAACACATAAGGTTGTGCAAGATATATTTAATTCCTTGATGAGAAATAGACATGCAATAATTAAATTTTGTAAATGAGAACTAATTTCAGAAGCATACTGACACAGTGCTTATAGGATGACCAATCACAAACACTAACCCACATGTATTTGTTTACTTGATCTCTTAATTAAGAGTAAAAGGACTGTAAATGTGCTACATAAAAAAACTATGTTTGTAAGGTTTACATGGGTCAGGTTACCTAAGTAGTTTTTCTGTGTTTTCTAAATACATTACTGTCCACAAATGAAATTACTTACTTTAGGTGCCAATTTACAGCAAGATCTTTTAAAAACGTTAATATCTATAAGAGACCTCAGTATTAACAACCATAATTATCTACAAAAATCCTGAATATCCGCGATTCTTTGAAATTTATTTGAAATATATATATATTTTTATTTATTTATATATTTAAGTGAAAGGCTCAGAATACAAGTATGTTTAGGTAGTTCACAATAAAGTTAGCACTTTTGACGTATACGTTGCCTAGAATAATGAGTAAAAAGTTATTATTTATTGTAACCTTATTTGTTAACTTTTGAGTACAGTACACTTGTACACTTTCATTATTACTTAGGTGGTGTTGTTTATATCAAAAGTTGCAGGAAACCATAAATTATCTGAAAAGAAATAAAAGTAACCAGGGCTCCAAAAGTGCTCACTTTATTGTGAACTGCCTATTGGCATATTGTTGCAGAGTGACTTAGAATGGAGAAGGCAAGTACAGAGAGTCGTGTCTAAAGGGAGAGGGCTCTAGGAATGATGGGAAGGGTATTGAAGGGTGTTAGTAATACCTTAAGGAAAAGTGAGTAGTGAGTTAATGAAAAGCGCATATATATTACAATGGTACAACCAAAGAGTATGCGGGCAACAGAGTGGGACTCAGTCGTGGAATTGGAGGTGCGTGAGCTGAAGAAGGTACAAAGAACGGGCAGCAAGATGAGTGAAGAATAAATGGAGAAGGTAAGGGCAGGCTAGTGAGAATGAAGGGAACATACGGCTATCAGTAATGTTTAAGGAACTGGGGTGGAAACTGAAGGAAAGGAGAAGAATGGAAAGGCTGGTCAGGATGTACAATATGGTGAATAGAGAGGGAGGCTAGGGTAAGTTAGGCTGCATGTTAACTAAGGCAGAGTATAGAGAAGGGGGGAATAGTAGTGACAATATTCAGATAACAAGGTGCAAAATGGAACGGGATAGGTTGTTTTTGCTCAGAAGGTTGGTGATGGAGAGGAATTTACTTTCAGAGGAGTCTGCCAAGATGAGTGGGGGTTGGAAGACTTAAGAGGGGATTGGTAGGTGATTGAAGAAGTGGTTATAGCTTTCCACCGGGCTTTTGTCTTACGTCAATTGAAATAATTATGATAATTTCCACGGACGGGAATGCTCGTTGCATAATAACTTGAATAAAATATGTATTACTATCTGAAAAAAATAAAGAGATCCTAAACAATTTGTAAATCAGTAGTGTGGATTGTATGCAGTATTCACCCCTTTATTAACGAGGATAGTAAGGAGTTGACTGTGTTCGTCATGGCCAGCTATGAGGTAAGATTGTTGTTATTGTTCCAGAGTGAAAGATGAGCAAGACACCGGTGTCAATGCTACAGGAGCACTTTATGCGGCAAGGAAAATTGCCGCTGTACAAACTGGTTTACGACCAGGGTGGGACGCATCAGAACTTGTTCAAGTATCAAGTCAGTGTTGGAGACCATTCAGGTACGGCAACATTAACAGTAGAAAGAGTACGTGGGATGTAAATAAAAGTCTGTGTGAATTCACCAGGTTTTTCATGAGTAGATGTTTTATTGTCAGAGCGACACATTCAGTCAGCCTAATCTCTTCTGCCAGAATACAATATACAGCATTTTGGCAACAGAGATTGTGTTTCAGAAATGTGTCACTTGGAAGGCCTGAAAAGTTGAAAAAAGCAATGCCCTTTTGTCCTTTTTAATGTTATTTTTTCAGATTGGCATTCTGCCATTTTAACTTTACATGTATGCTGCACCTGCTTTGCACTTAGTAATGTTTTTTAGAACCAGAACTGACCGTGGTAATGAGGTTTTGACGTACCTCGTAAAACAGTTTTTTTTAAAATGCTGAATTAAAAATAAAAATTCCCAATTTTCTGAAATTTAAGAAAAAAAATACAACAGTTTTTTTTATACTTAACATAGCCCATGACACTGTTTTCCAGTGTGAATTGTTTCATTAATTCCTGTAAGTAATTTTTTTTTTGTATGAACTGTTTTATGCCACTTTGGATTTTGATCATGCCATTATACAAAACTATGAAGGCAAAAATTGTATTCTTTTAAAAAATTGACATAATATGTGTCTACAAAACCAACCATATGTACAAAAAAAATACAATTACAATTTTTTGGTGAGCTCTAGGCCTACCCTTAATATTTGGTTGCTAAGATGCTTAATGTGACATTAAAGAGGTCTTACTGTAATTATTATTGGCATCATCAGGGATGGGACTGTATGATTAGTAGTGATACAGACAGTAATAACATAAGCGATTCGGCCATTGCTCCGAGACTGAGAACACGCCATGCTCATTCCTGCCAACCTTGACAACCTCCTAACCTGATGGCACATCCTCCTCTTTTTTTTTTTTTGTTGAAATTCTCAGGTGAATAACAATTTCTTTTTCACATACAATTTTTTTTTTCATGCAAAATATCTTTTCCACACAGAATGAATATACCCAAACACTTCTTAAACCCTATTGAACTTTTGAAATCTCCAGACAATATCCAAACAATGTTTTTTCAAAAAAACACAACTTTTTAAACCTCAAGCTAAATTACTTTATTTTACAGTCTTGGTATTGCCTAAACAAACAATCAAAAAATTCATAAACTCCTATTAAACAAAGGTTAGAAACACTGTATTCAATATCCAATGCTGTCCACTACAGGCTGCACTGGTTAATGTGAAGAGTAATCCAGCATTAGACTTACACATACATTTGTCATATCCACATTCACTTTATGACCACTTTTAGTTGTGGTCTGCATGCTATTATTCTGCAATTACATACAATAAATATACACAATATTTTACAAACAATGTAGCCTACTAAATATCTAATGCTGTCTTCTACAGGCTACATTGATTAATGTGAAGAGCAATCTAGCGTTAGACACACATAAATCTGTCATATCCTTATTCAAGTTTCAGATTATTTTCAAGCTATTATAGTCCACAGACATTATTTAGTGATTAAATACAATAAACATACACAACTTCCGAAATGTTAGGTAAATTTCAGGAGACAACTTTTAATTTCTCAAATGCCAGTCTTATGTAGAAAAATCTTTCAGCCAACTAGGTTTTTTGACTACTCTTTTCAGTCTCTGACTTTCATTAGGGTTATAGCATCTTGGTTTTTCCTTTGGCTACATCTTGTCTTCGACTGGTAACATTCTCAAACCCTCTAAATTCTTTGTCTAAATCGCCTTCGTCCGACTCTTTTATCACTCATTGCTTGATGTTCTGGCTGCTCAGTGGGTAATTTTTCTGAGCCAGCCTGTCCATCACAACCTACGGCTGTCTGTTGATAAGGGGCAGGTATTAGGAACCACCTGTAGCTCCTGTAGCAGCCCCTACCTGTGTCCACAACATATGATCTGGGTTCTGGGCCTACCTGTTTAATTCTGCCATACTTTCTTATATCCGTTACCCATACCATACTACATCTCCCTTTTCCAGGTTTCCCAGATACACTGTGCCTTTTATCATACAGCCTTGCCTCTTTTTGAGCAATACTTTCCTCTTTTGTTTGCACCTCCTGGGGATTGTTTTGTGCATTTAATTTGGATGGTAGCAAAGGAAGTGTGGATCTAAGTCTCCTATTCATCAAAAGTAAATACCTCCAGATGTATAAACAGGTGCTTTCACACATGTTACCAATCTTAAACAAAAAATTGTGTTCTAAGCAGTTAATGTTAACACATGGTAGCATTGTTGGTATATCAACATTCAGGGAATTAATTTACATGGCTGTTTACTTTTTTTTAGGGAATTGCCTTCTTACTACAGTAATCTGTGTTGTAGACTGTTGTCAGTTTGTCATATGGAGTTTTGTTATGTGATCACACGTTTTACCACAATTCACTTGGACATTTTCAAACATAGGCCTCTCTAACTTATTTGAAGTTGTAGCTGTGGGCTTTGTGTTACTCAACATTTGCATTTTTTCCCTGTAGCTATTGGTAGTGGCAGCTCAAAAAAGGAAGCCAAACATGATGCAGCTCGTTCACTCTTAGAACGTCTTGAAGTTCCTCTTGATTCAACTTACCATCCTTCGAAAAAGATTTTAAAAGAACTGGGAGAGGAGATGCATGCTGATGTATCTAATGAAAGGTAACTTAGCTTGTACAACTACGCTCAGTGAGGCAGAAAAGAAATATAGGTACACTAGACTCCCGATTTTACGAACCCTGGATTTAACAACGGTAGCGATTCTACGAATACAATCTCAGAAACCCTATATAAAAAAAAATCTATGACAAAAAAATTGTAAGGAATTACATTGACAATGAATAAAACATATATTATCTAATTCACGGCACTAAAATATGAGTTGTAGAGTTGCAGTTATTACTTGGTAAGTCACAATATTAAAAATAAAACAAAAATAGTGAAAATCAGTTTAAAAACGCGGCAGTGACAGTTTGGAAACCGCGCGGCGGTGCCTATGCCTAGCCGGCCGGCCTGTCTCCATCAACGACGACGCATTAGGATCTATATTGAGGCCGTACTATAGCCGCAAAGTTCTAGCGCATGTGCATGTGCTCATTTAGTACAGCCTCCTTCTAGGCTATTTCACGACGTCTTATATCTCTCTCGCCTCGTGCCAAATGTGTTTATGTTTTTACACGAACCCTATAAATAATAGCGTGAAATTATTTTTTTGTTATTGGGTTAACACCATACATACTTAAAACAATTAACTTGGCGCATAATTTGCTTAAACAATGCATTACTGCGTGTCGTAAAATGTGCATTTCACAAGTGAGCATGATAATAGTGCTACCTATTAACCACGTGTAGAAACATTTATCTCCACAGTGGGTATGTCAAACTTGAAAAATAAATAGATGTTCATGTATTACGTAATGCCGGAACTCCTAATTTATTTTTACCGCATATACTGGCTCTGAAAGTGATTATTTGCAACCACTTAAACATGTAATTCTCGACGATTTTAGGTAAGAACATCACAAAATGGCGTTTTTGGAACATTGAACGTCGGTATATGCTACAGTGCTGCTAACCATCTTCCATCTTCTGAATGTTCATACAGTTGGCTCTATCTGTCCGCTCTGCTCGCTACTTATATCTACGTTCAAGGGATTGTTTTGATGTTAAGTTACATAAAACTGCGCAATGAATAAATACATCTGCTTTTTCCTTCTTTCTTTGGTGAATAATTTACAAGGGCATTGTGCTAGTAACGAATGCCTACTTTTTTTTTTCCATTAAACGCTACGTAAATCGGGCTGCTCACTCGCGAGAAGGCACTCGGCAGCTCGGTTTTCTCATTTTTTTAGGACAAGGATCGGTCATATCTATTTTTTAGCGGTGTTCTTTTGATCATACGACATCTGCTTATTGATATAAATTTATATTTTAACTATTACTTACTTAATTTTTCCGTTAAACCGTGAGTATTTGTAAAATCAGGAGTCTAGTGTATTCTCTGTTCACTCTATCCTGAGCTCTGAAGTAATTAAATAACATCATATCATTGCACCATTGTGCAGCGCGCCGACATACTATTTCCAGCTGACAAAACTATGTACAGTTAGTATCACAGAAAACAACAACGCACTAATAATAAATTCAGTACTATATCAAAATTTCGTACTTCTTATTGACATACGAAAGTGGAAAAATACGTAAATACTTTTTAAAAAAATATTGACATCATGTACAAATTCAGTATATTTCAAAATTCAATAGCAATTATCAAGCCATGACTAACGATCATATTCAAATATTCTGGTACTAACATAACAAAAAATTTGGTACTCTATGCAGATAAGATTGTCAACAAAACGAGTGAAGTAAAACTTATTGCAAGTCCTCTTGGATTATTTTGTACTTTTTCGTTTTGGAAAAATCACATTTGGTCAATCGCTGAACAAACTGTCAATGATTCACATCACATGTTCGTATAGTATTATGAAAAAACGTTAAATTTTTATTGGACCCTTATAATCATCACCGCAGTTTGTTTAATAATGCAGGCATATATATCCACATTTTGAAAAACATGCAACACATTTTTACATAACCTAATCTGCAAGACTGTTGGCCCATGTAAACATTACCGACGTGAGGACGGAACGAAATATAAAAAAGAATTTTAGTACAGATGAACCAAAAAAAAAATTGATGTACGGAAAAACCATTCGTAGTAGCCACAACATTGACATGTTATTTTGAGAATAAAAAATGTTAGATTTGTTTGTGATATTCCCAACATATTTTTACAGCACTAATTATTACTGACTACGTTATTTGCTCTGTGATTACTGAACTAAACTTATTATGCTTTCACAAACAAGAATGAGAGTATCGTACATCCCTAAATACTGACAAGTGTACCAAGAAACTTGTACGTTTAATAGTGTGTCTGTCATTAAATAACATGTGAATCAACTGTATGGACGTGTCGTCTGCTAACCATAATTATATTAACAAATGTATAGCGTGGTAGATTGTGTTAGCGATGTCTATTAACATTACATATTTGTTAATAAAATTTTCTTATTAGATGATGGAGTGGTATATTTATATGTATACGACAGATAAAAAAGATCTATTTCTTGTGCAAGATCACAGTGCACGGCGGTTGGCAGCCAATGAACAAGTTTGTTTATAATTTGCTTTGTTTATTCTAAAACTCGGGTAAGAGTGAACAGAGAATAACAAACCAATCAACTACTGAATAGGACTTGATAATAAAGTCATAACATTATTTGCAGACAAAGACAAAAATAACACAGTGTCTTCACTTATGATCGTAGCTAGGTCTATGAAAACAACGCTGAGGCAGGTTTACCTATATTAATTAGTATTTTCACTCCTAGTGTAGCAGTTTTTGTTTTGTTTTCATTGTTTCTAGCAACCTGGAACAGTCAGGGAAAGTTGATGGTTGGGGAAAAGTTACGGAAATTGTGAAAGTTGTGGAAATTATTGAACTACAATAGTTGTTTTACAACTTTTAGATATTTCTGTAAGGTTTGCAAAAAGCATGACTGGTGAAAATAAATGTTTCTTTTTAGTATATTTTAGATATTAGTAACGTGGTACAGAAATTTTAAAAGATAAAGACATGTACAATACACCATTATCTGTAATATTTAGTCGTAAAAATAGTATGGGCTCGTAGAAGCATGTGATGTGTGTGCCTGCATACACACTTGTGTCAGATGTAGAAAATACATCCATGCAGACAAAACACCTTCAGTTGTCACCATATTACTGTGACATTAACCAAAACTGGTGCCAGTTGCAAAATAATTTAATATTGTAATAAATATAAATTTGGATAACAATTAAAAAATTAACTTAATTTTGTAGCCAATTCAGTGAGTGAAAGAACAGTACTACAGTTATAGCTATACAAAATTATCCATTCATCTTGAGTGTCTGGAATGGGAAATAAAATAGAAAATTGCCATAGTTTACAAAGGAATTAAAGAAGGGCTTTATTGTACCATCATATTATTTCCAAGCTTAAATCTGCTGTACTCTTAGGTTTAATAATATCTGTGATGTTTGGGTGAAGTGGGATGAGTTGAAAACTTGTGTTTAGAATAAATCTAAAAAGAAAGTTTGAAGACACATTGAGCATAATAGTTCATACTTACGTACACATGTAATTGTTCCTTTTCTTCAACCATCAGAAGTATATCCCTTTACTTAGACGTAGAAAAATTTATATAATGTGCTCATATACTTTAATCAATTTTATCATTTACCCAAACTTCACAGATATATAAAAAAAATTTGATTTAAAAATTATAAGTTTATATGGCTGAGAGTAATCTGAGAAATATTTTAACAGAATTTTATTTGTATTTTGAGTTTTATTTCCGAGGCTGAAGAGTCTATGGAGTTCAGCTCTCCAGTAGCCAATAGTATTGGCAGACTGAATGATGCACTCAGGTCGAAGTCCCTGCCTCAAGCCGAGTTTGAGTTGACGGGAGAAGAAGGCCCACCCCACGAGAAGTTGTTCACAATAACCTGCACAGTGTCGAAGCAGAGGGAGTCAGGTAGGTTAGCTCGGATGTGCAGTTTTGTGTCTGTTGCAAGTTATTGTACTCAAATAATGTATTGAAGCCATTAGCAATCTTTAGGTACAGTCTGCCTTATGCCAGAATTCCGCTTAGTGACTGTTCTGTTCACGTTCCTTTTTAGAGTTGCTGCTGTTTAATAAACAGTGTTTTCGTCTGCTACGAGTGGTTTTTGTACAAACACACTCAGCTGGCTCTCAAACTGTGCAGTACAGAAAACCCCTGCTCTAACGACATCTGTGATCTAACGACGTAATTTCCAGGAACCCTGGAAAAATAAAAATAAATATTTTAAAAGTTGGTCAAAGCTAAGCAGAGTGCAATAGATCGCAGTAAAACGTTATTTAAAAATAATTTTGTATACAATACATCAAACAATAACATACTGCAGTTATTATAAATTAGTGATATGCAGCTGTGAAACAAAAAAAATAATCTGTAAAAATATGTGAGAAACTTAAGCTGGAATACAGTTAAAGCCAGCGCCAGGTGAGTTAGGCCGCACGTGCAGCACCGGTATATGTGAGACGTGAATCGTGATGACTGAGGCTGCCTTATCTCCTCCTCCCTGCACTCCTCTCTCACATTCCACCACACGCGTGCTTTGCTGTATAACACCCCTCCCGACTGTCCACGCCAGCCAGCCAATACTCGTCCCACCTCCAGCCATCAACTTCCGTGCCTTGTCTAGTGTACGTCGTCGTCAACTCGTCACATCTGCATCCACACCACCCCCACTCACTGTCTGATAGTCACAGTCACGTGCAACTAGCACATCCTGTCTGGCCGCAAAGCACTTTGTCTTTCCTCTGCAACTCTGTCACAGCCATCGTCTTTGTTTCCGTCAGTTATCTGCCCAGGGGGTTGGGAGGTGAAGAGACTTTTTTTCCATTACAACAAGGCGAAAAAAAAAAGGCCCAGCATGACATTCAGTCTGTAAAAGAAGCAAAAAAGAAAACAATTCAGCTTTATTTCATCTTTATTTTTGTCTAGCTTCACATCAGGTTTTGCGCATTAGAATTGAGCTCCAACAATACCTACCTACCTTACTGTAGGGAGCTGAGAAGGCAAGGCAGAGCAGCGGGATGGTGGTTAGGCCCACACAACTCTCTGCTTGTCGCCACCCTCAGTCACATTCCTGAGCGTTGCCTACTCCTTAGCTCTGAACAGTACTTGTATGGACACTCGGCATGTGAGGCATGTGGCTGTGCAGGTTGCTACAATGTAAAAACTGCCTACGACGCAAATACAATCAGTTCCGTATGCTACATGTGGGCTGATAAGGATTTCATTTTATTGCTGCTCGTAACATATAAAATTTACTGTAATCAAGCTTTACCTTGTGCCGATGAGAAGTTGTGCTTATATTTCTTCTATTTATTTATATTTTACGACGACAAAGAAAGGTTCTATTTATGTGTGCAGAATCAGTTTGTAGGGCAGCGGCGCCAGGAGTTGCGGCGTGAAGAGTTGCGTCACATGCAGTATACATTCTTTCTTTCCTGCAACGTGAAGTTGTTTTCAGTTTGTATAGAATATCTTTTCTGACTTAAATAGTGTACAATTTTTTTTACGATATGTCAAGTCATTTTTACTTAATATTTACGCTGCACATGATCAAGTATGAGCATTATTAGTGATGCAAAACTTTGCGGCAGTCGTTTTTTATGTTTTTGGATACAAGGGGAGTGTAATTTTGTAATTTTGGGGTACTATTTTATTTGGAAGACACCTTTTCGTTATACTAAAACTAGTTTAAATGAAAAACATGTATTTTAAGTCAGTAGTTGTTCTACGCTAACTTAAAAAAAATTCACTTAAAAATTAAAAAAAATTATGGGGGTGGGGGGTCAAAATTAATTACCTCGGGACTAACAACATCGGCGATCTAACAACATAATCATCTGACACCACGCGGTGTTGTTAGATCGAGGGTATACTGTATGTTACAACAGCATCCTATACTACAACCCACCACACTACTCTGACCCACATGGAACAGAGTTGAATAGGTGCAGAAACAGAAATAGGCGCTAGAAGTACAAGTGTATCCTCGATATACTTAATTTAAATGTTGCACCGGTAGCTAGCAATGAGAACTTCAGGACCACTGAGATTGTCACAGTCTATTTTCACTAAAATAAGCACTAACCGTAGATACTTATTACCTTTGCTAAATCAGTGTGCCAAATATATTTTGAAGTTAAGTCCTAAAAAGCTGCAACAAGGAAGGTATAAAGTTGTACTTAACTCTGAGTAT
>PNEQ01123460.1:0-20127 GCA_003012365.1 Medauroidea extradentata
TTCGTTGTTCCCAGCATAGCACACCTACACTCACTTTCTAGGTATACAATTTTCTCGATATTCAGTTAGTTACTGTCCAAAGCACATACGGATTTTACTTACAAAACTTTGTGGAAGCAGTCACAAATATAAAATATAAATAAAATTTCACATTTACGTCACCAAAGACAAAACATACACTATATGCTAATATTTCACCAAGAATACGGGTTTTCAGATCAAAGCAAACAAATTTACACGTATTAAGAATTAAAAGAAAACAATATTAACATTAATTTTACCAATGCAGTGACTTAGCGAAAATGCTATGTTACAGTATTCACTCGGGTATTGTACAAAGTTTGTGGTGTGGGAGGGGTAGGGTTACGGGTTCGTATCCTGTGCAAGTCTTTGCGATGGGACATGACATGACATCATACGAGCATATTGCGTACGTTCTTTTCACTGAGCTAAGACAATTTATAGTTCACTGTTATTGAGTACGCTAGCTGTTAAATGCCTTCATCACATATTTTATCCAGAGTTACTGTTTGTATTACATAATTTCACGCGGGCAAAGCCGCTGCCGGGTACCTATTTTGTAGAGAAATAAAGATGAATTAAAAACAAAGATGTTCTGCAATTAAAGTACCCTCAGCGTAGTGGACTGGATAAAGCTGTTTGTATTTGTTGTTATAAAGATATACAGAGAATATAGTAACACCATCAATTAATACGTTATTGAAATTTAGTTACTCTTTTCTATAGTACACGCGGGCGAAGCCGCAAAGAGACAGCTAGTTACATATATTGGGTGGGGAAAATGTGTTTTCCTGATTGTACTCTAAGTTCCCACTCATATCATGTCATAATATTTTTATTAAATGCGTAATTTGTAAGAAGTAAATGGCAAACCACATACCTTCTCCGTCCTATATACCTATCTTAGTGTATTGTATTACCCACACCGTCATCCTACGTCTTGTAAAGTCTAGAGGCAAGGAAAGTAAAACCTGCACACGCTCACCATTGTAAGTGTTATTCAACAACATTCTAAAAAAATGTCTCAAAACTCATTAATCGAAAAAAAAATATCGTTGTAGTGACATCCATAATATTAACGGTAGGACATTTCTGCATAATTACATATTTATTACATGTTTGAAAAAGTTTGGTGGCGTTTAATTTTAGTTTTAAATTTATGTTTAAATTACGTTCATATTATGCTTACCCTTCAACAGAAATTTTCAACGTATCACACCTGCTACTTTGTGAAACATTTATGTTAAAATTAGACTTTGCTTTAACCCATTAAGAGTTAGTAAACGCTAGTTTTTTTTTTTTTTTTTTTTTTTTTTTTTTTTTTTTTTTTTTTTTTTTTTTTTTTTTTTTTTTTTTTTTTTTTTTTTTTTTTTTTTTTTTTTTTTTTTTTTTTTTTTTTTTTTTTTTTTTTTTTTTTTTTTTTTTTTTTTTTTTTTTTTTTTTTTTTTTTTTTACGTTCGAGGCACGGAAACGGGGATTGCTATTAAGGCGAATATAACACGTGCGTCAAACACCTCATCACCTCTATGAGCGAAGGACTAACTAACGTACATTGTTTTCGTAAAAACAGTTTTTCGATGGGACTTCAAGCGATGACATTATTTTATTTGTGGAATGTATGTGGTAAAGTCCAATGCAGGTTTCTACGATTTAGTTTTCCGATTAAGGTTGGTAGCAACAGCAACGTGAAAAAGTAATTTTTAGCACTTTTGAGGAGCTTGGAAATCATGTTTTTAATTAGCGGACGTCATTTTTTAAATCATAGCGACACAGTTTGAAAGTGTGTCTTCTTTTCGTAGATAAACGCGTTGGAAACATGTTTAATAGTTATACAAAAAAATACTTTCCGTACCACGTTACAGCACGTCTTACGCATCAAGACTCGGACCAGATCTGTTACATAGCCAGTCTTATTGTCCAAGGCCCTTAGTGTCTTTAGCGTGGCTTTACTGATTGATTTAAAATATATTTGTTCTGCGAATAAATCATAACTACATCAACCACCAGTATCATTAAGTTTAGAGTCATCGCAAGTACAGTGCGTGTGGGAATCTTTCTTCGGTGATTATTTTGTATCCTTACAATTATATATTATCCGAAAGTGTCGTGGTGTTACGTAAAAGAGTGGTATTGCAGAAAGTCTAGTGCTACAGCTAAACTGAGAAAGAACCCAGCGCCAATAAATAAAATTAATCGGAAATGTCAACCGATTTCATTTTCCGTAGAAACTGCTGTTTAGGTTCATGAAGATCTACTGCCGATAATTTTGTAAAAACTGGCGAAGCCCTTTACTTCTACAGATGAGAGACGGTTTCGTCACAACGCAAGTACAACTCCAACCACAAGTTATTTCGCATCACTGCACAGAGAAAAATATTTTGTACAGTCAACCGTGTACGTGTATGAATATGGCATCAAACGTGTGAAGTCTGAATTAACCAAATATTTGTTTGTCACACAAGTTTATTTTACTCAACAAGAGTATTTGTTCTGGTTACATTTGCGTTTCGTTAGAACAACTAAACCAGCATTTGTCACATTTAATATATCACTAATATAATAAAGGTTTATTCTACCAAATACATGCTTGTTTCGCTATATACAAACGTGTGTGTGGTTGACTGTAACAAATATTTTTCTCTGCGTGGAATTAAAAGATTATCTGTGTGCAAAAGAGTATCGATCAAGAATGGGCGTGTACAGGACGTACTCAAACGATAATAATCACGAGCGGTGGGGTTTGTGAATAATCTACAAATTGGGCATATTTCAGTTAACAACAAATTGCGTAACGTTCTATATAGTTAACGGTGGTAGCAAAATGCAGGAGAAAGGTGTGCAACTACGTGCAGTTGGCACTGAAACTAGACATTGCAGGCCTGCCACATTCGACACAAGGGTGGTACTCATGATTTGTATACGTAAGTATCTGACACCATCAACACAATGTCTCTAGCGTGTTACATATGGACGTTAGGCACTTTGTTCTTCGATGAAATGTGCTTCAGTTGTACCTGTCTGTCCCTGGGCCTAAATTCAAAAATAAAATTAGCGTTTATAATTAGGGTTTTTTTATTATATAGTTATTAAAATGTTACCACTGATATCGTATAGAGAAACAGTTATCCTCAATACCTACAAATTATAATTTCTTCTTAATCTACTCTACTAGATATAGCCACAAAGGAATATCTGTAAATTTTTATATAAGGTGGAGAGATACACCACGGACCAAAAGGGGGAACTAAGCGAGCTTAAGGAAATGAGTATTTAACGGGAATATACTGCATATGAAGGCGGGAAGGGGTGTGCGGAACGATAGTGGTTAGGGACGTAAATCATGCGACAAAACGCCGAGGCAAGCTGTGAATTGTCCCCAGCCTGAATTCGCCTCCCCCACTAGACTGCAGCGCCGCAGAATTTTCGCCTCCCTGGAGACGATTATATCCGCTCCTTGGCGGGGGACGACCCGGGCAGAAGAGATCCGCTGGAGAAAACTCTGCAGGGAAGAATCCGCAGAACAGTCTTGAGATCAGATTCCAAGCAAACATCATCCAGCGCCGATAGTCGTTAAAACATATTGTATCTCACATGTTTAATGACATGGTGTAACTGATACCAAGTTCCAATAGATAATTTAGTAATTTGTATATTACCTGTATAGTATGTTTCGATTAGAGTGCTTTTGCAAACTAAACTTTTTTTTACATACACCATTGCTATAGATGGTGAAACTTCGCGAATTCAATGGCCTGCATGTTAGAATCAAATATCCTATGCATACCCAAGCCCTGTCTATTCGTTCATTGTTTGCTGTTCCAGAGAGTAGCAGCTAGTGGACAAATGGCCGGGACTTGAGTATTCATTGGATATTTGATTCTAACATGCAGGTCATTGAATTCGCGAAATTTCACCATCTCTATCACCAACCATTGCTATCGTGGTGAAAAGGCTTTGTACATCAAAGCTCACTAAAATGACGTTTTGGTGCGATATATAATGTCTGGGCTGTGGGAATGAGATTGCACGAGTCTTTGACAAAGGATGTCGTGTGGCCTACCATTGTGGTTTAAATATTTTTTGTAGGAATTTAGAGAGTATTTTTTTTATAATGGAGTACTGCATAATCTGATTATAAGTCACAAAGGCATGTCTGAGATGTGTTTCGTGTTATATAATAAAATCTACAATATAAACTAGTCATAATATAATAAATCAGGTAGCGTGACTAAGTAGTTAACTAATGCCGATTGAATCAAGTATGAAATTGATCCGAATAATAAAGCAATCACTTAAGAGTGCGTGGTAGATAAATAAACTCTGAAAACATCAATTGAATTCTACGCTTCTTTCGAAGCCAGTACGGATAAAATACTCAATGACAATCCTAGATACTGGTATTTGCCAACTTTATGAGTAATTATTTATCCAGAATTACTATTTCGTTATGCGTGATCTCTTGCGCCGCAGTTAAATGCACGAGGTTCCGGCGTCAGAGATTGTGCCTCAGAAGTTCGTAACACTGGAAACAATTTTGTTTAAAACGTTGGTTAAAACTATTGTCTAGGATTGCTATTGTTTAATTTTCAAAAATTTGTTTCAGGAAACGTATGGTTATATATTAATTCTTTTAGCGTTGAATTATGTACCACGCCCACTTAAATCGCGTTATGCGTATTCTGTGCATATACGGACGTAATACTAGGCGTGTTTACTCAATGATTGACTTGTGGACTATGTAGGGCCTCTTGCTTCAAACGGCAAGTTTTCAAGACACCGAGGTTTGCGAATCACCGCATCAACTATGATAGCTACTCACAAATGTAAAGTTTCCGGGTTAGGCTCCGGTCCAGCAATACCGAATTCGGTTTTCCGTCGCTCTCAAAATGGTTTCTCAATGCAGATTCTTACCCGTTATTTCTCATCGCCACTTGTTCCGCATTTTATGACCGCGATGTTTACAAGACGTTACAAGTGCCTCCTTCCTTGAACTGTTTTGTGAAAAAATAAGGGTTGATGGAAAATGTAATAGTTACGTAAAAGTTATGGCTCTGATTTATCATGGTGACCATACGTCCTTGAATTCTTGAAAATTGAATTGTCCTTGATTTTGACATGTCCTTAAAAATCCCGTGAAAATGTTTGTATTTCCGTACTTGTCCTTGATGTTACTGTATATATATATATATATATATATATATATATATATATATATATATATATATATATATATATAATTAGTTTGTTTGAAAGTTGAATAATTGTCCATTTGAGGCATGTTAAGATGATGTATTTCTATTGAAGCATAACGTTTTATTTTTTTTATATGCACATGAAACGTAACCAACGATTACAACATGCCAATAACCTCGATATACTTTGTATTCACAAAGCGGATATTATTTCAGCGTCTTGTGTTTCAAATACAACGTATTTGGTCGGTTAATCTTGTTCCAACTGTCATGTTTGCAGTACACCATATATTCACTTTGAAAAAAGAAGAGAGAGGGATATATATATATATATATATATATATATAGAGAGAGAGAGAGAGAGAGAGAGAGAGTGTGTGTGTGTGTGTGAGGGTGAGAGAGTTCGTGTAGGTGTGTGTGTTTGTGTGTGTGCACGTCAGTGTGTTCATTGGCAAAATGTAAGCTCTGCAATAAAACTATTTTACTGTAAGCATGTGAAAATCTGTATTAATTTATCAATTTGCAAAAAAAATGCAGTGGACTCGACATCAAGTAAGCCCTAATATAAAATAAATTTTTTACATGTGATTCCTCATCTTCTGCAATATCAGGACCATATTTTGAAAAACTTTGTAGTTAAAGCAACATGTCTGACTGTACATTTGCCGTGTTACCATTATTGATCCATGATTATGTCGCAAATACCAGTCCTCACGTGAATAATACATATTTTGTAATTTGAAAAGAAAATTTTTTCACGGAAGTAACTCGGTGTCTAAATACAGTGTTTTTTTTTTTTTTGTGATATATTTGGCAAAAATACTGTATTAAAAAAATATTTGTCATAAATTTAAGATATTCTTAGTAACTATTATTGACCATGTCCACATAGGACGTACAGTTAATATTATTTTTTTTTAAATTGGTTGTGTGTCCTTGAAATCCTGAAAATGTTCTTTAATTTAAAAATCAGATTTGTGTGGCCACCATGTTTATATTTTGGCAAAACAAAATTAATATAATTATAGTTAACGTTCTTCAAAATAAAGAAAGTTTAATAATTCGGTATGCAAAAACTGAAACTGGCTGTCAGCATGTAAAACATGTTGGTCTAGTGGTAAATTGTGCAGTTAACAATCTGAAGGGTTGCGGTTAGATCTGTGGTGTGGCTTGTCAGTTAATTTTACCTTCAATAATTACATTTATGAAATTATTTGCGTAACTTTAGTTTTCCAGAGAAGTTCATTTTTCATGGTCAAAATAAAATGGTAAATGCGAATTAAATGTTTTTCCATTACAAGTACAAATACAAGGTTGTACCGTGTAAATAATACAATAATGTATATTGTTACAGTTTTGCAAATAATTTCCTTGGCAAATTCACTGATTTTTCTTGTAAAAGTTCATAAAAGGTTTTAAAGCGTATATAGCCTAAAACCACTGAACTAGTTCACAGTGTATTACTTATATTAGTCATCCTGCTGTAACAATGAGACTTTATCAATTTTGATCCTATAGTTTTATTGGTGCCAATTCCGCAGCTAAGTTCAATGCAGGATTCGTTATTAGGTTTTTAACTATCTCTGTGATACTTGAACTAAAACTGTATGAAAGGCAATTTTTATCTACGATGGATGGCTCGGAAATGTTGTTTTAATGTGCTTTATGTTTTGTAATCTCTAAACACTCATATACTCAAATTTGTTTATTTATAGCTCGGTGTACTGGAAAAAATTAGTTTTCCTAAATTATTTCTTGGTTTTTAAAGTCACCATACAAATCGTTGATATGTCTCCAACAACCCTCATGTATTAAGTAGGTTTTCACAAAAGAGGGATTATCTTTTTCTAAAACATTTTTATATGAGGTGAACTGTATTTTAATGTTTTGATAGCTATAAAGCCGAATTCACCAAACGCATAGGCGGATCACCCAAAATTTAAATTTTGAATTCGTTTCTCTACAGTTAAAACAAGTGACATACGTGATTTTGCATCTGCATATACGAAACATGTATGTATTGTAACATAAATAGATATTTGAAAGTGTTCCTAAAGAGGTGAAGCACGTTATAGCAACAGCATGTCGTATATTTACTGAAAAGTGATTGTTTGTTCTGCTTCTATGCTCTCCTATACCATTCATCCGAGTGCGATCAAACGATGATGAGTTGTCGTGCGTGCGCCCGCAAAGTTTTTGCCAAAAAAAATGTCGATGTTGGGGGGGGACAAGTTAGATGGGCAGAACGCGGTACCCAAAAACTTTAGTGAAAAAATATATATATTTCGTGATTTGTTGTGCGTCCGTGAATGTTTCTGAATGTTTCTGCCAAAAAAATATATATTGGAGGGGGAGGGGGCGGAACTGGGCAGAAGGACAGACTGAGTACCCAAAAAAAATCTCTGATGAAAAAATTTATCAGTGAGTTGTGCGCCCGCGAAGGTTTCTTCAAAAAAAATAATTTGGGGTAAAAGGGCAGATTCCAAAAATACTGTATAGTGACAAAAAGCTTTTATATGTAGTTTATGCTAAAATGGTATATTTGAGGGGGAGGGAAATTGGGTAGCCTACAAGGACAGAACCGTATATCCAAACCAATTTAACTAAACTATTTTCTATTCCATTATGTTTTTAAAATGTCGTTAATGACCCAGACATCAATTTGCACTATTTAGATAACTTCGAAATTTTATTGTTTCGGGTATATAATCGCATTAAACTGTAAACCCCCCTTCAAACGAAGTTGCGAAACCAGCGACTAATATATTCTATAAAATATACATAACCACATACACATACAGGACGACATTAAACTGCAATATCGTACGTCCACAATATAGCACTAAAACATTGCAAGAATCTTTCAAAGACGTTAGAAATGTATTAACCGAACCATAATTGCATCTGGTTACATTAAATAACCACATAAGAATAGTGTCAGGGGCAAAAAGTACATTATAGTATCAGCAGACCTGAAATTATCCTTAAAATGAAACACTTCAATGAAACTGTAACCGTTGGCATTAGTGAGGCAATTAAATAAGATGATTTGTGAAGGCAATTACTAGGCTTCATAAAAGACGCCGGGTCACGACTAGCTTCTTCAAGCAATCAAGAAGACAATAAGGAATAGTGGGACCACCACTTAGCTGCAAGTACAGGAGCGGCAGATGACGTAGGAAAGAACGGTATTTAATTAGTATGAGCTCACGAGAGAGTGTGAGAGATGGTGGTAAATGTGAGAGAGACAAAAATGTTAACATCATTATAATCGCACAGATGTTGGCAATATAATAACAGCGCAATGTCGCCATGGTCACCATTAAATGTTTCGTTTGGTGTTTATATGCTGACAGCCAAATCAAATAATTTCGTGCAATAAAATAAATTTTAACATATGGTATATATAAAGCATGTTTCCGAACAACACTTACAAATTTCCACACAGGTAATTAATAACTAGCAAACATGTTGAACAATTTGAGCAGTAATTTAACAATAACGAAGAAATAAGATTTTAAAAATCCAATTTTAAAACTGTATTATTAATAACAATAACGTAGGGGAAAGGTGCTCCTGATACGAAAATCAAAAACAGGACAAAGTGTGCAGTTGGAGGAGAATTTGCAGCAATTTCAGGGGTAGCCCTCAACCGGGTAGTATATAATATCGGTTGTAACCACAAAACAGGATGGCGTGTTCGCAAAAAAAAAAAACGACAGAATCCCTATGATGTGCGTAAAGTGCAAGAGTTGTATGGACATGATTTTCGGCGTTGAGTTACGTTAGCGTAGTGGTACATATGGCCGCGCAACTCCATCCTTGATTTTGCGTCGGTACGTTCATACGCGAGGAATTCAAAGCGTTTACAACAGACACATGTAGACCGGTAAGAATTCGCTTACCATTCACATTCAACAAGTACGGGATTCTGTCAATGTATGTGTCGCGTAGACGGTGACACATTGCTATGACCACACACATTATCCCTAAGTTACAGTGTTGATGAAATATACCCGATTTCTTGAACGATCTGCCACTTAATATTTGTAACGGTTTGTGGTATCAACATGATGGTTTACTCAACCGCTTTACAAGGGTAATGCTCGCATACCTGTTAGACACATTCCTTTTTCGAACGAGTGCGTCAGTCAGGGTCACGTCGATGCTATACCTGTTTTGACGCCAGTGATAGATAATTTTATAAATTCAACCCATCCAGAATCGCAATCCATACTATCGCTACGTTTTGTATGTTTTCATATCTAGCGAGTGTTTTCACATTTTTTTCTTTCCTGTCGCCAGATTAAATACAAATTGCATTGTAAGTTTGATGTCAGTGGCCTTTAACACGCGACAAAAAGTGTTTACTTTGCAACTGCACTCCAATACTCATTATTATGTACATATATTGTCGAGAAGAGTTGGGGTCAATGATTTTGAAAGAAACTCTAGTTCGGATTGGCATTAAAACATGCACGTTAATTAATTGCACATATTCCTCTGGTGTTTCTGAACATGCATCGGAGCAATTGTTCTTGGCATTGCGTAAGTACACAATTTGTCCGTTTGTTACAAATATTGTTGTGCGGAGGAAATAATACACGTGGCAGCATAATTGCACAATATTTCCTAGAAAATATGTAGGGAAATGGATGTGTCGTGAGTTAAATGACCTATTCCGACGCCGCTCCATACTTACTTCGTGTCACCCCTCACCACCGCTCAAGACCTCAATATAAAGTGGTGACAAAAATCTTTCACTCACTCACAGAGTCATAGAATCCACTGTTCTGTGTACAGTCTACCACCGACTATTCAGATGCTACTCGCTGGAATGTCAGGCAATGAACGAATAGACAGGGTTTGAGTAGGCACAGGCCAATGAATTATAACTTCATGGTTACTGAACTTGCTGAATTTTCCTTTCCTTGGAAATAGGTAAAACGATTAACTTTTATTACACTTTTACACATTTTATGGAATTTTTCCCTTTTAATCCTATACTTATTAATAAACTGTTAGAGGTACATGAATTTCGCAGGTATTCAGGGTAATATTGAACGCCAACTTCCCTGTTACTCCTGCGATTGGACGACGGCTGTCTTTTCACGCCTGTGACAACTGCAAGCCAGTAGAAAACAAGGGAACAATTCGTAGGGCTACCGCACGCTACTCATTTGTTCTATTAGAAGCCAATAGATAGATAATGATTTTTCGCGAAAATAATTCTGCAACAGTTTGTTTCAGTGCCTCGTGTGCATATCTGAGTCTCTGCTTCATTGGAAAAAGAGTATATTTGTAGGTACCATACTTCTGTTAAAGTAGGGACAACAGAACAGTTGAGTTGTCGGGACTACTCTGGACAGTTCCTTCAACAATCTGTTTTGTAGAAGTTACCATCTGGTTTTTAAACGCAACTAGGCTCTTTGCTTCTTCTACATCGCAGATTGTTGAAGGAACTGTCCAGAGTAGTACAAACAACCAAACTGTTATGTTGTCCCTATTTTAACAGAAGAATGGTACCTGTAACTATACTTTTTTTTCAGTGTTCATGGTCGGTGATTGGCTGAATTTAACCACCACGTGTCTTAACGTCTTACTGCAAATCATGGACATGTGTTACTCGCAGTAACCTTATCCTGGCTGGTAGGGTCAAATGAGAAACGTCTTTACACAAAGACAGTCTACCAATAACAAAGAAGCAGAACTGCAGAGGTGGAACTAAGACATTGAGACAAGTTGGTGCAGAAATATGTTCATAGAAATCACGGGCCCCTAGTTAATTTGTTAATGTGTGTCAGACTTACGTCTCTCAGTCATACATGTTGCAATCAACTGCAACGTTTTCAAAGGTGTTAACACGAAAATTTTCACGATATACCTACCATAATCTCTGCCAGTGATTTAAAAATGTCCCTCAGGCGCTCTACACGAACTGTCAGCCAACATCTGCAGTCAGACGAGCATACAGCACTTGGAATCCAATCTTTTGTAGAATAATAACGAGAAATTTTCAGGTTTCAATCAATGTATAGTAGTTAGAGATTATGGTACATCGCGAAAATGTTTTCGGCCGACATACCCTTGAAAACGCTGTAGTTTCTTTCAACATATTGAGTGATGTACGTCTGACACAAAGTAGCTGTTTGCAAACCAACAGGATTCTTATTTGCTCAGTGAAATAGAGCAATAACTCCAAGTACAAGCTAAAAGCATTAATAATCTAACAATCTGAACACGAGTTGAGATCCAGAAAACAGTCAAGTTTTTCCGCGTTAAACCATCACATCTAACAATCGTACTATTGTGGTCAGTGCGTGTATAAGACTAAGAAATGTAGGTTGCTGCCGAATTAATTGGCGAAATTCACGCATCTCTATTAACTTCACATATTTTTTTAACTGAATTGCTTTTATCGAAATATAACAATTTACAGTATATCTTTGACTTCACGATTCAAGGTTATTTCTGGTTCGTACAAACATGTTTTCTAGATGCGTAACAAATATCGTTCTCGGAAGATTATAAAAATTAATTTGATGTGGCATTTGATTGTATTTCAGCAAAAGTTCGATGTCTTGTGCGAGAGAATGCTCATGTCATAAACAATTTGACGTAAGTTACAAAACTGGCGTAATGGGATTTGAAGCCACAAAATTCTTTGTCATTTAAAAATCCCTCAAGATTTTTTGCAAGAATTGCGTAAAAAGCAAATAAAATTATTGTAAGAAATTTTGTTAATAAATTAGTAGTACCAGCATATTGTATTTTTGGTTTTAATCAAGAAACTAGCGTAGCGACGGCGCATAAACTTAGGACAATTGTACTGAGCACATTAATATCGTTGGTCGACTGAATAAACTTTAGTTACAACTTTAAAAATTGGTTTTACTACATCTTTTTCCTGCTAGATGCCTAACCAAACATCAATTCGTGTACAAGATGAAACTCCTACCAACTGGCGTTGTAAAACTTTTTGTCAGGAAAGCTCTTTTCCTCCCCTGAATGAGTACAAACGTTGATATGGGTTGTATTCGCGTTCTGAAAAGGAAACGGAAGTGTACAGGAGATAAAATATTTTGCTTTGAAAACGTCTCGCAAGTGAGAGAGGAGAATGTCTGGATCGTAAAAAGGCGTCCAGTGTTAATCCCCAACATTTTACGAGTCTGTTGGGAACGCGACCCGGAAACGGAAGTAGTAGAATATTTAACTTTTCAGTGGTGCGAGGGTTGACTGTAGGGCAGCATTATCTTACATATTCACGGCCAACTTCCTGGCAACTTCTAAGACAGCGGCTGTGTCTTCTCCGTTCACCATCAGGGAATGAATGAACCAAAAAGTCAACAGATGTTTCCCGCAACCACATTGTGTGAGGGGTTTTGAAAAATAAATTCATTGGTACAGCACCAAGCTTGTTAGAAGTACGTATAACGTATATCTATGTTACTCGAGTATAACCAATCCGAAAATGGAAAAGTATATGGTAGATATTACTTGAAAAGATAACGTAGCATGATGCCAAAACCACAATTTTGTACTAAGAACACACTAGTTTAGTAAAAGTTTGATTCAAGATTTAAAAAAAAAAAAATTCTACTTTTCGTTGGGGGAGGGGGTGAAACACTTAAAAACTATTTTCAATGGAAAGGAGATGTAGGTTATCAAGTTAAACTAGCCTATATGTAAGTTAGATCTTAAAGATAATGTTGTTTTCTCGGGATGGTGCAACTTGTTTACTAGATAGTGAGTCTGTGAAAAACGTTTCAGATTGGCTTTAGTAATTTTTCTCTGCCGTATGTTTGTCATATATTCATAGTCCTCCATGGTATGCCATCCTTAGCCTTATTAAAAATCACACAACCTTAACAATATTTCATTAGCTACTCGCCAAATGTGATCAGTTTGCCGATGGTTAGTAACAATCTCGTCAAAGATAAACTAATTAATCTCGTTTGGGTAATGTCAATAAAAGACAATTTGTACTAAGCATAATTTAAGACTACTATTCCAAAATTAGAACTTTGCAATCAATGTTCACGAAGTAAGCAAATATTTACATAGGCAACTTTCGCTCTACTTGATGGGTAAGCACTGCTTGAAATGATTGCGCAAAACAGCAACAACCTTTGGCATCCAGCTTGTATTTTTTTGGTTATTATTAATGTTTAAGATCCCTGTAAATATTTCCTCCGAACAAGTGTATGTTGGGACAAAGTTTTGACACATATTACCACGAATTGTATTCTATATCTGTGGTGTCCGGGTAGAGGGGTACAACTCGAAAAACGAGAAAATTGTGTTAAGTATGGGAGTACATTATACATGTTATTTTCTAGGTCTGGGTAAAAGGCTATAACTCTAATGATTATGAGAAGGAAAACAATTAAATTTGAATGTTTGTATGTTCCATTATACACAGTATGTCTTCAAACTTAATTTTTAGATTTACTCGAAACACCATTTTTTGACTTATCCCTCTTTACCCAAACATCACAGATATATTGTGTTTATTTCCAAAGAGATATTTTTCTGTGAATTGTTGCTCAGTCTTTATTAGCTATACAAAAAGCAATTCCTTGTTTTTTTGTAAAATCACAAATTTTTGTGGACACATAGTTGGGAAGAAATCACTTCTAGAAGAGACATAAACAAAATGATTTATAAATGCCAATAAGAGGTACAATCTTATTAAATACCGATTTGGGTCTTAATGTTTCGCTGTTAGTATCGTACCCTATATAATATTTCACAAAAATAGTTGTCTTACTAAATTTTCTAACAATGTTCTACCAGGATGTTAAGCTAATGGTTTAGTAAAGCCTTAAATTAATGACTTTTTGGTATATTTTGTGTATGACAGTTAATGATATACTGATAGTATAATATTTAGAATATATTTGTATTTGAAGTAATTAATAACTTTTGATAATGTTTAAAGTTGGTTATTCTTTTCATATTTTTTTCTGGTTGCCTTAGGCAAAGATTTAATGTTAGAAAACAAAATCCAATAATTGTCTAGGTAGAGACAGTTTTGGTCGCGTTGTCTTGGTGATGTTTTGCGGATGGTTTTCCCTGATCATTACCAGGGAAGCGTTGCAACTATTAATAAAGAACAATTTAGGACCGCAACAACAGTTATCTTGTAAGTCTGGCGAAAACTTTTTAGAAAGAATATAAAGTATAAACAAAACAGCTGTCTATAATGTATTTTTTCCCGTTATACCGCCTATAAATAAGTGACAGGAAAGTGACATAACATCTGCAGAGAATCAAGCGTATAAAACATCTTGATAAACTGTTGGCTTGGTTCTACATACAGAAAATAATGGTCTGGAACCAATAATCGTTCCTTTCTATTCTGAACAATCTTGACAGAAATTTGTCAGCAGAAGCGGTATTTATTAAGAGTGAGACAAAATTAAAATGTTTTGCATAACATGCTCTCAATTTTTTTTATTTAGTTCAATAACGAACACTAACAACGAACTATTTCGACTAGTAGGCGTACTATTATTAAAATTTGTGTTTACTTTGTTTTGCTGTTTCGTTTAACGGTGTTAACTGTAACATTCAGTTAATGAATTGCATGGCGGAGTAAAGGCACAGTTGCAATAACATTTTCTTGGTAGCTTAATGAGTCATTCATTCCCCAGTCACATGACGGATTTAGGGGCAAGGTTTGCTTTAAGAATTTATCTGACTTGATTTATTGAAACACTTGAAGGCAAGTGATAGTAACTCGTTAATTCAGCTATGAAAACTGTCATTCCTTAGTTGTGATCAAAACTTCTAATGCTGCACAAAAAAATACATACAGGTCTGCCTGCAGTTTTTTCAATTAAGTAATTAAAAATGGTCATAAATAAGCATAGGTCATTTCAAGTGTTGTCATGGTGGTTGGTATCGTGTAAGTCTGAGCGTGTGGATGCAAACCTTGTTGAATGAAAATTGTTTTGCTATCCTACTTGATGTCTGGACAATAGAGTCAAAAGGCGATAGTTGTAAAAATATCAAATGTACGCAAAACTATAATTTATATTTTTATGCCTGACTTATTGCTGAATTTTACACCAGTGAATTTCCGGAGAACATCTTTGACGCGGCGAACCAGATGTCAGTGATTCTATCAAGATTGCCAACTGCGTAAATGTGGCTTCAATACAAACGTAGGCAACATTGTTAGAAGCCCTCTTCTATTTCCACCTCCAAAGTCCTTACTTATAACAACAGGGATTAGTGCCGTGAACTATATATACACCGTAAGAAAGTACGTGGAAATTTTCTGCACTAATGTAGCCTATAGGTGTGTTCATATTTCCCATACATTTAATACAGGTTTTATATTTCTAGATTATAGTAAATTAACAGTATAGTATCTAGAATTCAGCATTTTAATATTTTCATAGAATAAACAAAATTGTCAAATGTTTTCATTTGTTGCATAGAAAAATATACATCGATTGTCAAGTGAGGAAAGCTTTGCTTTCCAAAGATATATTACATTTCTTCCCCCTTCAGAGAATTGCACGTTTTGTATGCCTCTCTTAACTTGGAGAAAACCGTTTTGGTGGTTGTCGAATGCGTTCTGATCGTCTTACTGTATTTTCGTTGTTCTAGATTTGCGAGTGAAGGCTGGACTGTACTATTTTCTGGTGTTGTAGGTACCGCCATCGGTTGCACCCAGCCGTCTGTATTATTTTTGTAGAAATGAATACGTCTCAGGGATTTGTTACTCCTGCTGTTTTCCTCAGCTTGTGGAACCTCTTCATTTTCCTTCTGCGCTTTAATAATAGCTCGGATCTGGTATGTATGTCGTTTGTAGCTCTTACCTGAGAATTTTATCTGGTAGTGCAGGTCTCCCAAGCGGGATATGATGGTGCCTGGAATTCATTTATCCATGCGTGCACTACCTGAGAGTAAGTACACGTTTTGACCTGGTTCGAAGGTGCGGAACGTAGGTCGGAAATCTGCTTGTTGTCTCTCTGTGAATTTTGTATGTAAATCATCAGGTTTGACTAGACCGAGTCTTGTTCGAATATTTCGTCCCAGGAAGAGTTGTGCAGGAGACTGCTCCGTAGTTGTATGTGGAGCTTTTCTATACTGCTGTAGGAACTCGTTAATGTTCTGTTGCAACGAATCTGGTGTCGTATTCATTGCACGTAGTGCATTCTTTACTGTTTGTACGTATCTTTCTGCTTGTCCGTTCGTCGAAGGATGATAAGGAGCAATCCGCTTGTGATATTTGACTCCACTTTTCTGTAAAAATTTCGTGAAGTCTGCGGAAGTGAATTGAGTACCATTGTCTGATACTATCGTAACTGGAGCTCCATAAGTAGCAAACAACTCGTCCAGTATGGATATTGTCGCAGTAGTGGTCGTCACTCTAGTGGTCTTCACTTCTAACCATTTACTGAATGCATCTACTATGATTAGTAGCATTTTTCCAGCTACAGGACCAGCATAATCAATATGAATTCGTTCCCACGGTCCCTTGGGATACTCCCAGTGGTGGTCCCGAAATTTTGGAGGGGCGTTAGCATGTTTAGTACATTCGTCACATGATTTTGCAGTGTTTTCTATATCTTTATCTATACCTGGCCAGTAAACAAAGGACCTGGCCATCCCTTTCATTTTAACAATTCCTACATGTGCCGAATGTAAATCATTGAGTATTGCTTGCCTCAGTACCGGTGGTATGAAGACTCTATGTTCAAATAGTAAGCAGTTAGCTGAGAGAGTATAGATTTTTGCCTGTCTCTAGTAACTGAACAATCTTAGCTAAGTGATCATCTTTTCTTGTTTCCCGAGCAATGATTTCAGCACGTACCGGAAGTTGTTTGATCTGGTTTAAAATGAATGTATCAAATCCCTCTACTTGGTCTTCTCTTTCTTCTTCCCTGTCTTCGTCCGATCCTTCCTGCGAACAATGAACTGCATACACAGTTGTTTGTGGTAGTGCTCGTGAGCAGTAATCAGCATTCACATTTTCTTTAGTTGGTCTAAATACTATGTCATAGTTGAAATGAGAGAGATAGTCAGCATAATTCGCCATTCGACTTATGCATAAAACTGGTAGTGATTTATCTGGATGTAGAATTTGTGTCAGTGGTTTGTGATCTGTAATAAGAGTAAAATGTCGTGCATATATATAATGGAAGAACCTCTTCGTAGCCCATACTATTGCTAAAGCTTCTTTGTCTATTTGTGGATAGCGTTGTTCCGTAGCGTTCAGTGTGCGACTTGAAAATGCGATAGGTCGTTCTTGTCCATTTTTCAATTTGTGTGACAAAACAGCACCTAAACCTTTTTGACTTGCATCGGTTGCTAATAGCAATGGAAGTGATGGGTCATATGGCATTAACACTTGCGGAGAGGTTAAAGTATTCTTGATATCGCTATATGCTGCTTCTGCCTCAGATGTCCATGTTAATGGTTTGCTAAGGAGCATGTTTCTCAATGGCCGGCTTCTTGCAGAAAGATTTGGTATAAAAGAACTATAGAATGTCGCTTTTCCTAATAAAAGCTGTAATTCATCCTCAGTAGATGGTTTTGGGGCATCACGAATCGCTGTGATGTGTTTATCGGACTTGTGTATGCCTTGAGCATCTATTTTATGCCCTAAGAATTCCACCGCTGAAGTAGCAAAAACGCTCTTGGTACGGTTGAGTCGTAGCCCATGTGTTCTCATTCGTTCTAAAGTTGTTTCCAATGTTTCGATTATCTTTTCAAAACTCTCTGCAAAAATCAGTACGTCATCATAAAAATTGAGTACATTGTGTATATTTTTTAGGACAATTTCCATTTTTTGTTGCCAGATTGCAGGTATATTCGCCGCGCCGTAAACTGCACGATTTGGCCTTATCAAACCGTGTGTCGGTGTGTTAAGTGTAAGAACATGGCTAAATTCTTCATCAACTGGTAGATGCGTATAAGCATCGGTAATATCTAAATGACAGAAGATATTCGCTCCTTTCATCTTGTTAAATATGTTCTCAGCTTTTGGGATAGGGTACTCGTCAATTATCATACGAGAGTTGAGTGTGGGCTTGTAGTTTCCTGTAATTCGAATTTTCCCTTTTTTTTTATATAACTACATGTGTAGTCGAAGCCCACTCTGAATGTTGTACTTGTTTGTAGAAACCTGGGGCGATTTTTGAATCAATTTCTTTGGCATATGCATCTCGTAGGGCTATTGGGACATCACGAGCTCGCGCAAATACTGGTTTCGAATCTGGTTTTAATTTTACTGTGACCGGCGGCTCAGTAAGCTTTCCAGCTTTGTCGCTGAACACATCTTCGTATCGCGACAGTACCCCATTCAGCAGTGTTTTCTGTTCAGGATTCAGAACTGGTTCTGTAAAAATTAATGAATGAATTTGCACTTCTGAAAAGAGTTTTACAAAATCAATCTAGTGAACAAACTGTGTTAACCATTCCCGTCCAAAAAGAGTATCAAGATTCCCATCTACTACGTAAAGATCGACCTTTCGTGTTGTTCTACCAATAGTTGCATTGACTGGTAGGCTCCCGATACAATTTATGCTATGACCTGTATAACTTACGAACTGTCTATTGGTTGGGTTAAGTACAAATTTTGGTTTGATTGTACATAGCGTTTTTTTGCTGATTATCCCGCATGGTGCCCAGTGTCCAATTCCATTTGTAATTGTTTCCCATCTACTGAAACAGTAAGCATTAGTTTGCGGTACTGTTTGAGATTATGTATTTCTTGAATTTTCGTTAATTGTTGCAAATAATATATTTCGGACGTTTGTTCATTGTCTATGACTTTATGAGAATGTGTCTGTTTTTTCGATTTGCATACTTTAGTTATGTGGTTCAACCTTCCACAATTATAACACTTGCTGTTGCGGAACGGGCATTGCTCGCGGATATGTTTACCTCCTCACCCGTAACATTGTAGGTTGCTTGTATAGTTACCTTCCCCCCTTTTGTATGTTCTACTCTCTGCTGATGCCTTGCAATGTGAGGAATTCTGAGTTTGGTTCCTTTTGTAAGCATTTTGTGATACTTTATTTGTTGTTTCATATTCAGTAGATGTTACAGAGGTGTTGACCCCCATGGATGTGTTATGTGTAGATTCTATGGTATGTGCAATGTTATATGCTTCTAAAAATTAAGAAGGATTTTTTGCAATAATTTCGTCGCAAATTTCTTGAAACCTGAGTCCATGTAGAAACTGTTCTGTGAGCATCCTATCCAAGAAGTTACCATACTCACAATGTACAACCCCTTGTTTGAGACGCAAGGAGAAATTAGCAATTGGTTCATCTTTTTGCTGTGTGATGAGACGAAATTTAATACTTTCTACATATTTGTTCCTAACTGGGTCATTGTGGTTACTTAATATGGTCTTTATTTCTTCATAATTTAACTGATCGGGTAGACGTGGGCTGGCTAGATACTTCAATGCATTGTAAAGTTCTGTACCCATATTGACTCGCGCAAAGTTAGCATATTGTTCTTCGGGTATTTCACTTAGCTGCAGAGCCCAATCATAGCGTTGGAAGTAATCAAATACTGTTGTATTCTCAATGAATCGGTACTCACCCAATGTGAATGCTGGTGGTCGCGACTGTCTTTTTGATGCAATCGGTGTTATTAATCCAGTATCGGTAGTGACTTTGGTTGTAGCAGCTTGAAGTGTACTTACAAGAATGTCCATTAAGGGCTGTAGTAACTCCGTTGGTAATGTTGCACCTAGTACAACTAGGGGCTGACGAGGTTCATAACGAACTGGTGTGGCTCCTGACGTCCTGTCGAGCGGTGGCCAGGGAAGGAGGAGATAGTGCCAGGTTCAGAGTTATTACTCTTAAGACACCGTTCTAGTAGACAGACCTTTATTACAAGATTCCGCACAAGTCCAAGTACATCCACTCGTCACCATGGT
>PNEQ01123461.1:0-20127 GCA_003012365.1 Medauroidea extradentata
GAGAGAGCAGGAGGAATGAGAGTTAATACTTGTAGCTGGGGAGCTGATGAATGAGAGAGCAGGAGAAAAGTATGGGTGGAATGAGAGCAGGAAAAATTATGAGTGGAATGAGAGAGCAGGAGAAAAGTATGGGTGGAATGAGAGAGCAGGAGGAAAGTATGGGTGGAATGAGAGCAGGAAAAATTATGAGTGGAATGAGTGAGCGGTAGAAAATGAAAGTCCAAGATGGTGGATGGATGTAAAATTATTTTTTAGATTTTTTTTTAATTTTTGAAATTTTTTTTTAATTTTTAAAATTTTTTTTAATTTTTGAAATTTTTTAATTTTTGGGAAATTTTGGAAAATTTTGAAAGTGACGTAATCCAAGATGGCGGCCGGAAACAAGATGGCGGCCGGAAACAAGATGGCCGCCGGAAACAAGATGGCGGCCGGAAACAATATGGCGGCGATGACATAATCCAAGATGGCAGTGATGACGTAATCCAAGATGGCGGCGATGACGTAATCCAAGATGGCGGCCGCGGCTCCGCAGCTCCACACCCGCAACCCGCTTGTGCTCGGAGGAACTAAACCTATCTACTACTGTTATTTTGGTTTTCGTGATGCGCTTTCGGATTCAGCAACGAATGTTTTTTTTCGTAGTTTTCTTTACATTATTATGTTGGAATAAAATATCGGTAGGGATAATAGTATATCGCGAAAATGTTTTGAGACAACATGCTCTTGAAAACACTATAGTTAAGGACCCTTGTTTATTCGCGAAAAGAATTTTGCCTCACATTCGTTTCCGTGCCTTACGTGCACATCTGCAGTTCTGCTTCGTAGTTAGTGATTGGATATTTTAACTGTCACGAGCCTTGAGATTCTACCGGCAAATCACAGACGTGTGGTGTTATAGGAACGTTATTGTAATTGGCTCAGTCAAATGAGATACGGCTCTTCACACAGACACGCTGCCAATAACCATGAAGCAGAATTGAAGATGTGCACGTAAGGTACCGTAAACCGGCGTTACTTTGACCTAGCGGGGTAACTTTGACAACTCAAAATTTTGGTTTGTTTGTTATTTAATGATGAAAGTTTCAAGCATTACCTATAAGGATAAAAGGAATTATTTAAAATAATCGGCTCAGATTATCTGTTTATTTACCAGAAAACCCAAAAACTAATATGTTAAATTGTCTAAGTAACTCCGAAAATGGTCAAAGTTTACAGTACTGAGACAAACTGGGGCAAAATAATATTCGCGAAATAACAGAATCCCTAACCATAGTTAATTGCGACACATATGATTGGGCGATGTAGATCTGACACAAAGTAGCTGTCTGCAGACCAATAACAGGCATCAAATAGCGGGATTTTTATTGACCCAGTCAAATAGGAGAACAGCCCTACGTACAAGCGACAGCCAGTAATGTTTTCATGAGATGAACATGCATTTAAACCCAGCAAACAGTCAAGTTTCCCCGCTATAAACATTCATATCTACATATCGGTAATCGCAAAAGGGAATGTGCTATTATTAGAGATGATGGTTTATCGCGGGAAAAGTTGACTGTTTGATGGATTTCAATACACGTCCAGCTTATCAGAAGATTACTGGCTTTAGCTTGTACTTGGATCTGTTGCCCTATTTGACTGAGCCAATAAGAATCCCGCTGTTGTAATATTTGATGCCTGGTATTGGTCTGCAGACAGCTGCGTTGTGTCAGTGTTTTCAAGGTTATCTTGGCACAAAACATTTTCGCGATATACCATCATCTCTAGCTATTATGTAAGGTTGATGTGAGAACACACACAGAAATATGTACAAGCTGTCCGGGTGTTATCCAACAGTGTACAGCTACTAGAAACCAATCGATATTTTTTTTTTCTGTTGGAATGCTTGGCACTTTCCTGTTTACATTAACTTCCAATTGCAGTTCTACAGATTGCCTCATGATGTGTAGACGATTTCTTTTTCTATTATAGTTGTGAAAGTGCAAATAAAAAAACCACGGTAGCACAAGAAATGCTGTTAACTAAATCACGCAAAGGAAAATACCTGCTTACTGCATGCCTGCGCTTGAGGGCGTTAAAGTGAGTGGCGAATATTATTTCTTTGCACAAAATAACTCATTGTGCGTTGTACATTTACGATGAGAACACACATTTCAAACTGTGTCGATTTAAGGCCATGATATTTCATTTATTTCAAACAATTGCAAATAACCTAAATATTTTTTTACCAAATGTTTTGAAAAAAATTTGAGATTGTGTACAGTCATACGATACACAATTTTGCCAGAGCGTTTTGTAAAATAATGTACCGTTTCATAGCAAAAACTCATATTTTGCTTCATGTTGGCTTATTTTGACAACAAAATATGTACTATTTCAGAGGAAATAATCTAAAAATCCTTTTGACGAATTGCAACAGAAAAATTTAGACACCAAAGATGAAATATAAGAGTTAAAACTGTCAGAATGAATTTTTGATATATGTATTAATTTGCGTTAAAAAAAATATATCAGAAACCACTGCGAAACTAAAGAGCGAAGCCTTAAGGCCATGCTACCTTGTTTTTTTCTTTTTTAGCAATATACATTTTTTACGCCTACATGAGAGCAGATATTGTAAAATATGTTTGGCAGTTTTGTTTAAAATAGTATTCTCCACGTTGACTTATTTACTATGGCTTTAGCTGATTGTGTAGTTAAGGAAATTGGGGTTAATTGACTTTCTGGTCGGAACCGCATTGTTTATTGTTTCGAAAAAAATTAGCTATCGCGGCAAAATCAGACAGATATTTGATATCTGCTCTGGTTTAAGTTTAAAAAAAAAAACAGTAATGGCAAAATAGTAGATAAAAGAGAGTTTAAAATGTCGGCATTCCTTTTAGAAACAAATATTGTTGGTCTTTCAGGTGGCTAAAACTATGTTTTTAACATTCTGTGTCTCTATAAATCTTACACAACAACAAAAGAAAATATAGAATCATGCGCTCGACAATAAACACACTTTCCACATACAACATGGTCAGGCCAGTTGTGGCTTGCTAGTAGGGGTGACAAGACATACCTATGGTAACAGTGTAACAAAATCCAAGGTATGCATATTTTATTATTTTCGATTGTAATTGATATTTTTCCCAAATCTGTAATTCAGAAAAAGCCGTTTCTTGCCATTTTGAAGGACTCAAAAACACGTTTCTAATCAGCGTATTAAAATGTCACCTGAAGTGCATACTTTTTTGTAGAGTTAAAAATGTAACTAGTTTAATCGAAAAAAGGAATAGTTGCATCTAGCTACAACACATTTCAAGCGCAGTTAGTCAGCCACCTTAAGAGTTGTTTGGACCTTGCCTTATTTTACATTTGAGGCGAGGAAATGTGAAGGCAATAAGTCGAATATAACACGTCCGTCAGACACTTCATCGCCTCTAGAGGCGAAGGACTAACCTAGCGTGCAGTGGTTTCGTACAAAGTGGTTTTCAATGGGACTTTGAACGTGTTATTTTATTTGTGGAACGTTTGTGGCATAGTCTAATGCAGGTTCCTGTAAATACGTTTTCCCATTACGGTTACTTTTCTCATGTTCAGCAACGCGAAGAAGTCGTTCCTACCACTTTTGAGGAACTTGACAATTAATTTTTTAATTAAAGGACGGTAATTTTGAAACCATAGGGACACAGTTTGAATTGTGTCTTCTTTTCTTAGATGAAGCGCATTCGAACAATTTTAAATAGTTCTACCTGAAAGAATACTCTTCCGAGTCCTACGTGCATGGCGCTTGAAACAAGTTTAAGTGACCCACATTTATTCTTTTTTTACGTGAAATCGCGAAACCTATTCCCAACATGTTACCCAAGAAAAGAACACACAGTTGAAACTATACTTCTATATTTTTTGAAATTGCAGCACGCTTATTAGAAACATGGTTTTATGGTTTCTTAGATTGCTAAAAAAAATTTTTTTTAAACTGGTGTACCTACAAAAATACCGTCCAGATTAGTAAAGCACAAAACTTAAAGCAAGCGTTGGACTTTACTACAAACTTTCCACAATTAAAATTGTAGGGTCGTCGCTTGAAGTCCTATGATAAAAAAGTAGTAACAAAACACATCACGACAGTTTAGCTGGCAGTGTATAGGAGCGAAGTGGTTATCGTCGAGTGTGGCAAGATGACCCTTATCGCCCCCTTGTCTCCGCACATCAAACGCGGAAATTACATCCAGTGTACATTTATACTGTTTTAACGATAGTTATTTTTTTAAACCTTAAACGAGAGCAGATAGCACGAACGTGTTCAACATCTTTGTTTAAAAGTGTTTGCTCAGTAGCAGCCATTTTTTCACGACAAGATATTGTACTTTTAGAATTTATTGGTTTGTGGACATACGCCATTACTCATGTTTTGTTGACCAAACTTATTTTGAAAGACAAAGTGACAAAGTACAAAAACACACAAAAACACAGAAAACGTATGAAAAAACAATCCCAGAGGAACTTCGTCTTTTTTATAGCCAGTAACAAAAACATAAACCAACAGAGCATTGAACTGAAAAATATGTGGATACCTTTAATAAAAAAAAAGCAGTGTTACAGAAAAATAATTAAATAAAACAACTGATTTATGTTTAACAGTCTCGGCAGAACACCAGCCAACATCACAACAAATGCTCAGCCAATCAGGAGAGTACTTGCCTCTCATTGGCCGAAAGCCCAGCCAATCATATAAGCTTTGCTACTATTGGCCGAGCAACTTTGAGACCATCCAGTCTTTATAAGCCCCAATTTTCTAGCGAACTTCATTCGCATCTTGGTGTTCCGACCAGCTGTGTCTCAGCCTGAAGACGGGGATAGAACTAAATCTCCCAAACGTTGCATTTTTTCGTTGATTTCAACTTGCGTTGTCTTTTTTTTTTATTTGTTGTACACTGTCAACTATTTATGAATTTTTCCATCATATTGGGAATCTGGTTTTCCTTTGTGTATGTCTTTTGTGTTTGGGTTTTATGAAACTATTGACTGAATTCAAACTTTAGAATTCTTGCTGAAATATACATTTAAAAAAGACGAAGTTCCTCTGGGATTGTATTTTCATAAGATTTCTGTGTTTTTTGTGTGTTTTTGTATTTTGTCACTTTGTCTTTCAATACTAGTTTGATCAGCTAAACATGAGCAATAGCGTATGTCCACAAACCAATAAAAATTTAATTGTAAACTCCTATTGCAAGAAACATTTAAAAATCTCAAGATATTGTACGGCTCGACTAATAAGTCAAGTAACCAAAATTTCGTTAGTTACGTATTTAACTAAATCCACAGCATGTACTGTGTTGGGAAAAATATTCAACATGGCGTAAATAATTATAAACAAAATTGCCAAAAATATGTTTGATACCTGCTCTCGTTTACGCTTAAAAAGGGATTTAGGTGAAAAAAGAATAAACAGGTTAGCATAGCCTTAAGGTAGCCGTATACCCAGGACGCATATTCTGTAACATTTCAATCTCTTATTTGATCTTTATAACGACAGTTAGTGGGTAACTATCTTTACAACAATAATTCGTATCCAGTAACTAAAAATGGCGCCATGACTGCCCTTCAAAACACTCCTGACTTTATTTATATATAGATCAGGTTCTAGGTGTTGTTACGAGACCAAGTTCATGAAAATATCCGACATATTACAGTTGTGTTCTATGACTATCCTCGTTGGAGAACAAATCCGACTGAAATATTGCTTGGAAGAAGACAGAAATACATTACTTTATTTTCCATTTAATAATGTGTCACGTTCCTGGAATTAGAGGTCTATGTGTATTAAGGCTTCTGCCTACCTCGGAGCGCGGCGGGAGCAAGGATAGGGTTTTACATGTTAAACTAAATTCCGTGTAGCTCTGTCACCCTTTGAGATATCGCTTTCGGATGAAAATCATTTTCTGCATTGATAAGAGGAAAATACTGCGACGTAAACGAAAATGTGAAAATAATTTTATGAATACAGGGTTTCGAGTGTTTAATCTGCATAAAAACACTTATTTGCTCATAGTTTTCAGGGTATTGATATAACTTGCTAAAAGATTCCGTAGCAGTGTGGGCCGTATCGTACTGAACAAAAAAGTCAGTGGTGGCATATATGTAGGTTTGAAAGTGACTGAGATATTTAGGAATATAATTTAACCTGTAACGCCCTATCCTTGCTGCCGCCGGAGCTCTGAGATAGGCAGAAGCCTTAACTTTGCATGCCGACACAAACGACAAATTCAATACAAAACGCGTGCTGCTATCTCTTTGCCAGAGATCTCACATAGTACCAGTGCTGCTGCTATCTCTTGCCCGGAGATACTAACATAGTACCAGTGCTGCTATCTCTTGGCCGGAGATCTAACATAGTACCGCACTGAGAGAAAGAATTGTTTCACTATACTAAATATATTTGTTTGGGTGATGTTTGCTTCAGCTAAACAATATTTTGTTGGTAAGACCAAGCTTGGAGTCCTCCAAACAAAATTAATTATTTCCCTCGACCAAATTATTTATTTAAACGCAATTTGTTTGTGCCAGACGTATATTTGGTTGCTACAGGACGTCGAATAAATATTTTGTGTAAACAAACAACCCGTTACAACTTGTCAACAAAATAATATTTTTAATTATAAGTGAAGTGCTTTGAACCAACAATTTTTTTTTGATGGACTAAATGATTTGGTTGGCGAAACTAAATACATTTGGTTGACTTGCGGAAAATGGCAGGCTGGCGTACGTAAGCGATAAGATGGCGAACACTGTATACCTCAACATTCTAAATATAAGTTTGTGCCACAAGTAGTACGTCTAAACTGTTAATCAGCATAATTCTAGTATCTTAATTTTAGCTATAACAATTTCAAAGTGGTTAATTCGATTGATCACAAAAGAAAATGCTATAAACTTGAAAAACACAGCAGCTCCACGACTCGTTGTTTGTGCTGCGGCCCTGCGGTGCACGACGTAACTATTCCTATACAAATAACACTCCCGTTCTCGTGGAAGCACTCGTAGCTTAGTTGGTTAGGCCATGCGTTGAAGGTGTTAAGTGAGGTGATAATGGATCAACGAAATATTTTTATGGCCAGCTAAATATTTGGCACTGCTAACAAAATTCAGCTGTTTGCCTCAAACAAATCGAGGGAACAAAATAATTTGGTACGAGCAAACAAATATTTCTTTGCCCCTATACAAACAAATGATTTGGTTGATTCAAACAAATTTTGTTTGCACCAACAAAATTTTTTTCTCAGTGCAGTGCTGCCTGCTATCTCTTGCCCGGATGTACTAACATAGTACCAGTGCTGCCTGCTATCTCTTGGCCGGAGATCTAACATAGTACCAATGCTGCCTGCTATCTCTTGCCCGGAGGTACTAACATAGTACCAGTGCTGCCTGCTATCTCTTGGCCGGAGATCTCAATAGTACCAATGCTGCCTGCTATCTCTTGCCCGGAGATACTAACATAGTACCAGTGCTGCTATCTCTTGGCCGGAGATCTCACATAGTACCAGTGCTGCCTGCTATCTCTTGCCCGGAGATACTAACATAGTACCAGTGTTGCTATCTCTGGGCCGGAGATCTAACATAGTACCAGTGCTGCCTGTTATCTCTTGCCCGGAGATACTAACATAGTACAAGTGCTGCTATCTCTTGCAAGCGCATCACGCTAGCTTTCTACAAGAGACGAGTTAATGTTACAATTTTTAATATCGTAATTCTAGAGATGATCAAATATGATTAATATAATTAAAAACTAAACTTAAGTAATTACTAATTGAAAACACGCTGTGAATAGTGAGAAAATATAATTTAGTAATCTGTATGAAGGTTTTCGTAGAAGGTCTTACAGCGTTGCCAAGTATACTGAGAGACTGGTAAAGATAGGTGTTAGAGAATACAGTATGAATACAGTGACGAGTGACAATGTTAATCGCTGTCGCTCACGGCAGACAGTCATAAGCGGCGTTCTTTATCAGAAGTGGAGTTCGACAATAGACACCCAGGTCGCCTAGTGATGTACAGGTCTTCCTTACACATTTGTATAATCGTTTCAGCTTCACCTCTGCTTATCAGAGCAAATTTTCTAGCGGTCGAAAATTGCGAGCACTGGTGTTTCTGCGGTTCTTTGTAGGTATTGAAATCTTGCTGCAGAATTTTTTTCAAGGGTATAGTCGTGTACTATACATCTTCAAATTCGATGTGACGTTCTAAAATTATAGGATAACCGCTAAAAGTTACATAGAGGCTAGTTGTCGGCTAGAAGACTGTACATTGAGTTGCGCCTAGAGGCTAGACTGAATTGTGAAGCGCGTGCAGTGTCATCCTTATTGCTTCCACCCTTCTAGGACTCTAACGCGCCAAGCAAGTCCACCCCATGCGGCCAATTAAGAGGCTGCATCATCTCTTTTTTTAATAACATTAGTTTCTGTTTTATAAATGAAGGATGTAACGAATAACCGGCAATGTTTCTTTATAGAAACATTACATGTTACTATTACGTGCGTATTATTGGATGAAACCGGTACTGGATGTTATTTAGAGTTTATTATTTGGCGAGAGCAAATTTTTATCTTAAAATTTAATTAGCTTAATTATTTCATAGTTAAGCTTTAATATTTCGAATACAATGTATGTAAAGAAAGATAAAGTAATTAACTACGTCCCTTCTGAAATAATTTCAGTTAAATATTGTCATATTTTTAATCAGGAAGAAATTAAGAAAAATGCCGTTTTATAACTGCCACGGGCTCTTTAAGTTGGCGAACTAATATGCGGGCCAGAGCTCGCCGCTAGGACCGAATACGCGACCTTCAGACGGGCGGTGCAAGGACACGAGACACGATAATGCGGCCAGCTCGGGGCAAACCAAGCTGTTTAAACGTTTACGCCATTATTTATGCGGCTGTCCCAGTAGTTGATTATACACTGCGTGATAGTTTCTGCGTCTTCCTCTCTCTTTCAATGTACAGACGTTGTAGAAAAAAACCGAGTGTTAATTGCATCAATAACGTCACGTAAATACTCCTTATGTCAGACATATAAGATACGCTAGACTAAGGTTAATTCTACTGTAGGTTAAAAAGAAGAGTGTTATTAGATCAGCAAGGGGCGATTTCTGCCACTTGAGCGCTGTAATCAGTAAACGATGTGAACTGACCAATGCTTTCCTGAATGTAAGGTTACATGAAGCTGATCATAGCCATCTTTAGTAGAAGGCCGCGACCTTAGATCTGGCAACCCTGCACACAAGGGTCATTTTAACACTTCCTTTAGCTCTCCAGAGGCAGTAGCTTCCCCTGATTCGCTATTCTGCTCTACATACCGGCGAATCAGGTGAAGTCATTGCCGTTGGTGAGACGAAATAAGTGTTAAAATGACCCTTCCTGGCAGGGTTGCCAGATCTAAGGCCGCGGCCTTCTACTCAAGATGGCTATGAGCTGATACTTAAAACGCCAGAATTTGATTGTTTTTCACTTCAAAGTTAAATTGATTCCTCTCTTTGCCAAGCCTAGTTCAAAATTAATTTTTATACTGTCTTGCATTTCATTTGGCCCCTTAGCGACAGCAGCGCCACTAGTGGCAAAACTTTTCCCTGAGTCAAACTCTCCCATAAAAGAAATACAATTTCTTTATAACCTGAAGTAGAATTAACCTTAGTTAAGCTTTGCAAGTTTAAGCTATAAATATCGCTGCACTGCAAAATCTATTTCATTACAACAAAGAAACGTATTATTCTGTATATATATTTAGCTAGCGGCAGATAAATGTTGCCTTAGAGCGGAGACCAACTTGCAAAATCTTGTTTGGTGATACTTCATGTTTTCATAAAAACATTTGTGATTTCAGTAATTTTGAAATAAAGTAATTTTTCCAATAAAATGCTTGGAACCAAAATACCTCGACTATTTTCTCCGCAATGATTTCTGTTAAATTATCTAAATAGTAACGCAAGTCATTTTACCATTACTGTAACCTTTAAACGACTATTTTCTTAGTAGCAACGACACATTGCAGTGACTCACACTTAAGGGCTTGTTCCCGAGTTTTTTTCAGACTGGTGCCAATAACTCAAATATTTTTTTAACCAAAAGCTTTGAAAAAAATTTGAGTCAATGTGCAGTCATACGATGTACAATACTGTGGATGCGTTTTTTAAAATAATGTACCATTCGTCAGCAAAAAATAATTTCCTTAATTTTTGCTTATTTTCACGGCAAAAAACGTGGTACTGTGGGTAATGAAATCTAAAAAACCGTTCAGTATAATTCTACAAAAAAATTAAGCTACAAATTATAACATATAAGTGTCAAAACTGTGCAGCGAAATTTTTATATGAGTATTAGGTAGAAATAAAAAAAAATATTTTCGAAATCACTGCAAAACTCCGTAACAAGGCCTTGAACAACAATTTTCTTTGCAGCAGCAAACGTGATGTGGCAAAGAAAGTGTTTTTGGCGTGTGCATACGAAAATTACACATTTTTTAGGAGACTGTATTTAACAAGGAAAACTGCAGGTGACTGCCTACACTATATCTTCCACGTACAGGGTGACGTTATAGTAGTGGTATATACTATCTTCGTCACTACTGTACTGCTGAAAGGACTGAAGATGTCGGCTGCAATGTCTTCGGAAACGTCGGCGAGAAATGTGACAAAGACGAGGCTACAGCATATAAACACTCTAGTAGGTTCAACTCAAAGTACAGAAAACCGCAGACGCGACGGTATTGGCACGTCGTAAGTACACGAGATTTAAGGGCGTCGATGAGGAGAAAAATCATACATTTACATTTGAATAACGTAGCGTTACTTTTGTAGACGTTAGTCGGGAGTACGTGTCCCCTTTACGGAAAAAAAAAACTTAAGTTTTCCCGCAATGGCACTTCGAAGTTAAAGTTGCAAGTTTGCACGTTTTTAGTTCTTATAAGTCACAAAAACCCAGTGAACACAAATAAATTACAAATGTTCATCTTGGAACTGCATGTCACAGGTTACTGATTATCACGTTTTAAAATTCATTACAAATTTTTATGAAATTAAAAAAATATAGCTATAAAAATGAAAATAAAATGTTTTAAAATTTCTGAATTTTTTTTAACTTACAAAAACATTTTGTAATGTATTTTAAAGCATGTCATACAGTGGCCTGTGACCTGTATTTTCAATGTGATTTTTTTTATTTATTTGTGTTAATAGGTTTTCGCATCTTATAAGAACAAAAACATACAAATTTTGACTTTGAAGTGCCATTATGGGAAAATAGGTTGAGCTATTTTTTGTAGGAATATAATGTTCTCCCAAGTATCGTCTGCAAAACTTATATTATTTCATACAAATGAAACGTAACGATTTTCCCCCTCTTGGATATCCCAGCGGTGTGCAGAACTTTGGTCGTTGCCATATGAGGCTATTCGAAAACCACTCATCGCACACGAGTTATGTAAGCTTAGGAATAACATTTGAAGAACGTTACACGTGTGTATACATATTTCAAGCTCCTCACTTCTCATTTAAGCGTATTTTCTAGGCGGGAAATTGGAGTATTTGCGGTTTTTTTAAGTATATAAATCTTGCCACAAAATCTTTTAAAATTCATGGGCGTTAACAATACGCATTATCTTCAATATAAAGGCCAGTTTACACCAACGATAACATTGCTAATAACTAGAGCCCGGAACATTTCACGGATTCAATGTCCTGCATGTTAGAATCAAATATCCTATACATACTCAGGCTCAGATCATTTATCAATAGAGCCCCGGAAATTTCGCGGATTCAACTGAGGAGAGGTTGGATTTCTAAGTCATGTATATGTTGGAAACTATTTCGATTGGGTCATTGTTTATTAAACGTGACCTTGCGGACTCCGAACCAATGGCGGAGATGCGTAAAAACGCTCACGGACTCCTGCGCTACATCGTCAAATGTTCAAATCCTCACTCACTGGAGCAGCAGCCAATGAACAAATATAGCTGAGGACAGTGCACACAGGACTGTGGAGTCTAGCCGGCTGGGCGTTGAACCCGCGAAATATCCGGGCCTCTATTTATCAACTAGCTGCTACTCATTGGAACAACAGACAATGAACGAATAGACGGGGCTTGAGTATGTATAGTACAATGGATTCTAGCCTGTGTGTCATTTAATCCGCGGAATTGTCCGGGTTCTACTAATAACACGTGTTTTCAGCAAAGTTATTAACAATGTCGTAAAAATACTTGAAAATTATTGACAACAACATGTTATTAACATTGTTGCCAAGATTCTGTTATAACATTGTTAATATTCATAAAAAAATGTTAATAACATTTGTTGCCAACATTTTGTTAATAACATTTGCTAGCAACAAAAGCTATGCATTTTAGAAACATGTTAACAACTTTGTCGCCGACAATGTTGATGACATTATTTTCCCGACCGATTCTAGGGCGGTCTAGATCAAAGGATGTTGGTAACAAATGTTACTAACAATGTTATCAACAATGCCGTAGGCATTTTTGTTATTAACATTGCTATTAACTTACGTTCCCCATTCTTAGAACTTCGTTAGTAACATTGGTGTTTTCAGCAATGTTAATAAGACATTTGCTATCAACATTGCTGTAAAATAGTGTACCATTGCTTAGGATTTGTTGATAACATTTTGTAAGTAACATTGTTACTGTTATTTTTTCGGTGTAAACTGTCCTTTACGTCATAAAATAACAGAGTGACCACTGACTATCTCATAGAAGTGAACTGTCAGTGAGAAAACTGCATGCCAATTCAGTGACTTGCACCTATGATGCGCGTGTTGATCGTTCTTACAGCTTCCAAACTTGAAGACGTCGTATGCGCAGTATATGCTCACCCAGGCGCCACCGGACTGACCGGGAGCTAGACACACGGGAGTCACGTGATTGGTGGCGGAAACATCCCTGACAGACTGGTCGTCAGGACACGTACGCCACGCGGCATTTCCGAGAACCGGTCCCTGGACAGATCTCCGCAGCTTCCGAGGAGTAGATAGGTGAGTTGTTAGGAGGGTGATAGGGTGGAGGGGGGTTGAAGTGGTCCATCGTAGCGTCTAGCACCCCCGCGGCGTGTCCAGACTATCTCCCGTAATTGGTCGCTATCAGCATCACCAGACCTCCCGTTCGATTAGCAATCCGACAAGATTGCTCGTGCAGACCGCTCACATCGCATCTCCCCCTCCCTCTCACTCTCTTCGCCTCTCCTTACCTGTTTTATCGCTGATTGCTACAGCTGTTCCCCCTCCCCTTTACCTCCCTTCGAGTCTCTTATCCCGCGTAGTAATGAACACTCCCAGAGAGCGAGAAGGGTTCAAGCGACGCGCGGGACGAACGGACTTTAACAGCGTTCAAGTGGGGAAAATTTATTATTTTATATTTGTGTAAAATAGGGTACGTTTTATTTACGTTACTTGAGAGTATATTTTCCTCTTACGAAAAAAAAAAAAAAATGGTTTTTCCACAACGACATTTCAAAGTCAAAATTTGCATATTTTTTACTTCATACTAAACTTTGGAACCAATAAACACAATGAAATGAAAATAAAAATCACTTCAACACTACATGCCGCAATTTACAGCGTGAAGCATATATAATCCCATTATAAAATATTGATGTTTAAAAATATATATTGTTAAGTGTAGCTTTATATATATATATATATATATATATATATATATATATATATATATATATATATATATATATATACAAACATTGTTTGTAATGGATTTTTAAATACGTCAAGCAGTAGTTCGGGGCATGTGAATTATTTCATTTTACTTATCATTTTCCAAGAATTGTATGATATAAAAACATCTAAATTATGACTTTTAAATGCTACTATGGGAAACCTGGCTACGCAATTTTTTTTAGAGAAAAATTAACTCCAAAGTATTGTCTATAAAACTAACAATAGTTTTTACAAACATAAAATTGAAATTTTTCCTCACTTGGACATCCTTAAGGGCGCCACCTACCACACGCTTAAAATACGTTGCAGCTTGTTCGTAAATACTATTCCACATTTGCCAATTATGTCAACGGACGAAAATAAGTACACTTCAAACGCGGGCGGAAAGGTAGTTTCACAGCATCACGTCAATTAAAAAAATCTCATCGGAGCCTCTAAAAATGTCTAAAAACAGCTTTTCCTGCCTGTTTTATATATTAAAAACTACTTACAGAATTCGTGTGAACCTACTCTAGAAACATTCAATGAACTTTACTTAAAACATTTCACCAATAAAAAGATGGGGTCACCACAGAATATTTTAAAAGGTATATGCGCGTAAATACGCTTTTATTATTTTTTATGGTAAATCATAACATTATAGGAACACCATATATTGTCTCATACAGGCGAGTTATTGGCGAGAAGACAACACGCGAGTTCAGGAACTTGTATCTAGAGGCCAGGGAGAAGCTTGATGCACGTGCCGAGTCTTCCTTATAGCTTCCGCACTTCTCGGCCTCGAATGTGCAAATTACGTCCACACAGGCAGGCGCCTTAAGTTATTTTATACAAGTAGCCTAATCGATTGCCAGAAGCCAGCTAAATTTATGTGGATCACTTTTTACACGCATGGGTTGAAATTTTGGTCAACTTTGGCAGAGAGAGGTATATTTTTTTACCCAGACGAGTACCCATATCTTAAAATCAGTGGGTTTTTTTTTTTTTTGGAAATTAGTTTTACAATGTAATATAATTTTTTAGGACTGACAGTATCATATTTTCAGCGAATTCATGAATCAAATATTTCGTTACTTAACTAAATAGCTACCATAATGTTGTATTCTGACTCAGCGAACTCAGAGTACGTAGTTCAAACCAGTGATAACAAAATGTACGGAGGAATCTTACGATGTCGGCTCCATAGAAACTCGGGCCCAAGTCTTTAAACGTCTTTTGTGCCCTTGTTGCGCTGCTTCTTAGGAGAAGAGTGTTGTCACGTGACACTCGCGACTCTCCAACACGAGTCTGGGACATAGAAAAGGTGGGCTTACAGAAGCGGAATGGCCTGTAGAGGGTTTTAAAACGACTGTTCTGTCTGACTGCCTTGCCTGAGGCGTGCGGAGTAGGTGAATATTTTGAAGACGGGCCGGGCTGCTTAGACAAGTAAGGTCGGATGAATATGCCGTGGCCTGTAGTGAAGAATAATCTCATAACTCAGTGAGGGCTTACATCTTTATGTTTAGGGCTCGATAAGATTATCAAATACATATATCTAATAGTACGAGGCCTCCATAGATAGGCTGTTTTTGTGTGTATAAGGCAAGAGCGGTAAGGTTGCCGCTGACCGGCGTATATAATGCATTGTCGCCTCTCCACGCAAGCCCCTCAGATGGCGTGCAATGCTTCATTATTTTCCTTTTCCCTACGGGACTTTAAGAGGTGAAAACAATATTTTATTTATGGGCTGCATACACAGTAAAAAATTGTACATTTACAAGGAAATTCTTGTAATGTAATTTCAGAACATTATCAGTCAGATAATAAAAGTATGATGTCAGAAACATTTTAAAGTGGTTACAAATATCGTAAACAATTTTGGGAACTTGTAAAATAATGCTAATGAGCAGATTTTTCGAAATGAAACAAAGTAATCTTAGGAGACCTTTTCACATTTTACAAAACATTTCATATTTACACAAAAAATTTTTTTGGAAACTGGTTTCCAAAAAAAAAATTTTTTTCGTAACACTACAAGCAATTATTGTAAAATGAACCAGATATTAGCTGTACATGTACAAAATTTGTTTGTAGATTTAGAGAAATGTTTGTAAATATACAAAGAAATTTGTAAATGTACAACATTTTTGTAAATTTTACGAAATATTTTCGTAGTGTTACAAAAATCTTTTTTGGAAACGGGTTTCCAAAAAAATCTTTTTGTAAAAGTAAAAAAAAAAAAAAAATTTACTGTGTAGTTCAAAGACTAACGCTTGTTTCTATAGCTTTGTTTTTCAAATCCGATTGTTATTTTTCCAGATACGGAAGTCTGGATAAGCCAATTTTGGCCATTTTGAGGGGTCCGAAAATGATGTTTCTAATAAGCGTGCCGAATTTTTAAAACTATAGCGACACAGTTCAAAGTTTGTGTTCTTTTCGTAGATGTACAAATATGATGAACGTGAAATAGTTTCGCCAAAAAGAGAATAGTCGTAACTCGCTGCAACGCATTTGAAGCGCAGGTAGGCAAGCCCCTTAATGACCTCATGGCTCTCAAACGATCACCGCAACGTAAATCTAAAATTCTTCTTCATAACATCAATCCACAATACATTTTTTTAAAAATATCAAGGTCTGTAGAGTAGTAACCTACTGTAAAACATTGACCAGGGATATATAATTTCAGGCGCTGCAGTGCCATCTAGCGGCGAGTTATAGCAAAATGGATACTGCTTAAATATTATCCGTGTTCAAATATTTACGTTTTCAATGCAATCGAGTGAACGGCATAGAAATTGTTGCGCTGCAGCGCCATCTAGTGGTGAGATGACGAGTTAGAATAAAAATGGATTGCATAGAAACATTCTCCATAAAAAAAGTGCATATAAGTGGCAAGTTTCATGGTGGTAGGTCAAACGGGGTTGGAGTATATCACACTCATTCATACATACATATACACATACAAAAAAAGTAACCCCTTTTTTTTTTTTTGTTAATTTTCAGTTTACCCCACATCCACAAACTACCTTCCACTTGCGGGTTGAGATATTGCGTGCGTGTGTGTGTATGTATGAGTAAATAGGTAATTTGGTAAAAACCGTTAGTCTTCCACTGATTCTATGAGGGTTTGACAGAGGCAGCTGTGCGTGTGCGGCACTGGGTGGAGAGAATGTGTAATGCAACGGAATATTCACTAAAAATGTTCCAGTTTTGTTCCAGAAAGTTTCAGATTTATTAGAAACGTCTGGAATGTCCTAGAATACCACTTATGAGGTCCAACACACTTCTTCAATCCTACCATTGAATGCTTAAAAGTTTTATCTTTTTTATTTTTTTTAGAAAGTTTTACAATGTCCAGGAACCTTCCTCATTTGCCCCTCGCCACGATACCCCATAAAGTTCCAATTTTTATTGTAAAAAATTTTAGTATTTTCTACAATGTCGTAGAATGTTCTTTTACTGATCCCGCACTCCAATTATCCCCTGCCAACCTATCCTGGGATGATACAATTAATTTTTATAGAAAGTTATTAAACATTGTTACATGTGCAATCCTGTCAATGTGTAATGCGCTGTAATTTTAGTCTCGTTGTGCTCAGGAATATCAAACAATACCGGTCAGCAATTATTTTTTTTTATTTAAAGAGTATTGACTATCATGGCCATTGAAGAGCTGTTAACATTTCATGTCGTGCTACAAGTATTACATGCAGGAAAAGCTGCATGCTGACAGCTAGTAAAACCTATATAGACTTAAATGTATTGATATAATACTGTATTGGTATAAAACAATGCTAAGGCTGTTCTTTGACCTATTTTTTTTCTAGTTTGAGTATTATTTTACAGTGATATTGCACAATATCAAAACGTTAATATTGACGCACCAGAAAATAGAAAAACACCAAACATTATTTTTATACGAATAGTAAATATTTTGATGTACTTAAATTTACTCATTAAAAAATTGTTCGTACGATAGGTTGGTTTGAATAAAATGCACCTATACACATACGTAGAAACACAGAAATATCTCGAAGCAAATTAATTTGAAATAATACAATTACTTAGTTCAATTTTGGGATAATTTTAGCCTTAAATTATATATAAAAACAAATTGTAAAACAGTTTAACAAAATATTAATCGTATTTCCATCAAACATATTTTATGACATTTGTTGGCATTGTTTTCTCGTTATATTTTCATACTGGTTTTAAAAAGTGGCGTACGTCAAATTTCTTTGCAAGAACAGTTTTACTGCAAAACTTTGTTAACTCTTATGTGGAATACTTAACTAATAAAAAAAAGTCAATTTTAAAATTAACTTTTAGTACAATTTATATATTTATATAGGGAATAATGTACGCGAAAATATTTCTCTATTGCAATAGTTGTTTGATAAATTTAGAGTATATGATTATTTATATTTAAAAGAGTTGTATTTAAGATTGGCCCGTTGAAACACTTCAAGATCTCTTAATTTCTCGTTCCTTGTGTAAGAACACTGGTTCCCTACCTAAAGACACCGATATATATATATATATATGTGTATATATATATATGTGTATATATATGTATATATATGTGTGTATATATATATATATACATATATATGCAAACTATCTGCTGTCCCCGCACCAGCTCTCAGTCCCTGAATGTATTTCTTGTCCTAAACGACACGAACCCTTCATCGACGTAACAACAACTGCGTCAGAACTATATACGTAACTGCGGATAATATGCTACTGAAGTCGTTGTAACGTCTATGTCTGTGCAGACGAACAAGTGCGGACTGTACCTATACCTACATACTGCTGTGATCATGATGTTTAAGTACTCACAACTCATACTCGATCAAATTATAATACACATAACAGTGTAGTATAGGCAGTTGGGGAAAAAATGAGCATTAATAAAAGCCCTGCTAAATATCTATTTTCAGCTAATTCGTATCTATCCGCACGTAACGTCAAAGGACTGGAAATTTCTGACCTCTCTGAGCACGACGCTTGATGTTTGCGCGTGTGAGATAAACTCTGCAGTCGATGTGCCTGTGTAGTTTGATAAAAAAAAAAGGTTTATTAATTATATAAAATACAATTATGTCGATTTCGGTTCTTTAGTTTCAGTATTACACTGTATTTCAATAGGAAAATACACGGAGCTATATAGCATAATTTCTGTGCCAACCTTACAAGCAGTAGTGCAGTAACGGCTAGTGATATTTTTCAAAGTTACAATTTTAAGAGCTTCGCTTTATCCGGAACGACCTATAGATACGTATATTTGCAGCGTATATCAACAAAGAAACAAATTGTCTAATGTCCACAGCTTATATTTTCTCCCGCTCCCTGCCTCATGCTCCAGTCTCTCCTAATGTGCTAGAGATAAATCAAGACCTCTATGTTCTATCTAGAACACTCCGCTCAGCGTCTGCCGAGCAGCGTTGCCAATATATGTGTAATTACACAAAATGTGTGTAGTGTGCGTCATTTTTGTGTTTGTTTTAGAAGTCTCTCCCAGTTGACGAGATTTCTGTCGAGAGTTCCAATTTATCTCATTTATCTCCAAATCCAAAGGTACCCTACTTGTTTAGTTATATCTCTCGTAGCTACGCATTATGCAACTGTGAAATAAATATGCTGTATTTATTTGTTTATATCCAAAGTGACATTTTCTACATTCAATAAATTACATTATATGATGTTCAGGATTGCTATTTTGATGATCTAATATATATATATATATATATATATATATATATATATATATATATATAAATGAAAGGTGACTGATTGACTGACTGACTGACTGACATATCAAACTGCAGCCCAAACCGCTGGACCTAGAATCGTGAAATTTTTTGTGGGGGTTCCCTTCAGGTCGTAGGCGAGCACTAAGAAGGGATTTTTCGAAATTCGACCTCTAAGGGGGTGAAAAGGGGTGAAATGTGTTTCCGAAGAAACGTCGATAGAGCTCAAACCCGACGGCCTATCATCGTGATTTTTACTTTAATAGGACACTTGTAAAAATGCATATTAGCCAATTTAAGGATTTTTCGAAGTTAAACTTTTAAGGGGCTGAAAAGACCTTAAATGTGTTTCCAATCAACTATCGATATCTATCGAACCCTTCGGGATAGAGAGTTGATATTCACTTCAAAATATTGCTTACGTAAATACCCAAAAAGTAGTTTTAGGTTTTTTTGAAATTCGACCCCCAGGCAGAAAAAGGGGCAAAATGTGTTTTTAATGAATCGTCTTTATCTTTGAAACACAATTGGCTATCGTCGTGATTTTAACTTTAATTGGTTACTTTTACAAATGTCTATGGCAGGACTCAAAATCGTTTCGAAATTCTTTATTTAAAGGGGTGAAAATACGTGAAATGTGTTTTCGATTATCATTCCATATCTATCGAATCAAT